>CBVK0100086731.1:0-12563 GCA_900067695.1 Picea abies
CTGAGCCTAGGGAGCCTCTTGGATCAACTTCCTAAAAGGAAAGAAAATTCTTTTGCAAAAACTCTTCCGGATGATAGAAACACGTGCTAAGAATAGTCAATATGCATATGTACACTGGCTATGTATAATGCAGAATGCATATGTATGCATGTTGGGTATAGAACATGGCACATAAGCTGTTGAAAAATTTCAAAAAAGAAAAAGATTTAGATAGAGCACTCAACCCAGGAAATATGGTAAGCACTAGTAAGGTGACCAGAGACCCAAAAATACTCAAAAAACTTCAACAAACAGAAATTCAATCCAAACAAAGATCTCCTACAAATACCCTAGAGAGAGTCCATAGTGGAGTCACCAATTCTGCTATGGGGAAAATCCCCCTAATCTGGGTGTAGAGACTAGGAAGAGCCTTGACACCCTAAAATATATAAAAGGTTCTATTCTACCCCAAACCAAACACAACCTTACGATAATTAAGGAGGTTCTATTCTACCCCAAACCAAACACAACCTTACGATAATTAAGGGAATATAAATAATATAGAAACATGTACCTTAAGTCCTTAAGACTAATGTCGATCCCTTCCAATTGTTGTCTGTTCCAAGACTACATGCCTCCTCCCAAAGCAGGCCTGAAAAAATGCTATAGAACAATATAGGACAACATATGCTTAATTATAAATATCATTTAAAGGGTTAGTTATTCATGAAATGATTCATAAACACAAACACATATACATAAAGATCTGGGACATGAACTTTTCTCTTTAATAAAAAATTTGGAGGTTACAACTTGAACTTTGATAGCACTGCTCCACAAACCTCGCTTAGGTTCCTCTACTTTGTCTCCAAGTGCACTATTCCCAACACCATATTAACCAATAACATGCCAATATAAGGGGAAAATGATGGATGGTATAAGGAATATGGATGGAAGGGAATGCCGAGGGTGAAACTTAGAGAAAAATGTAGAAGGCTTGGGAAACAAGGGAGAAAATTTGGCAGAGTTCTCTTGCCTCTAGTTTGATATGTGAAAATGATCCCCCTAGGGTCCTTTTTATATGAGAAAATGATGGTTAATTCGTAGCCAGAAGGGCTATAGAAGGTAATATGATTGCAAAACCTAAGATATCCCGTAAACTCCACCGAAAAGTGCATATTTTATATTTTTTTGTCACTTTTTAGAGTACACGAGTTCTTTCAATAGTGAAAAAAGTGTATTTACGAAGGCTTTCAGGTATGAAGCTAGCGTATGTACATGATCTACCTATAGTACAGGGCACATATACCATAAAAAAACTTTTGTTTTGAAAAGAACTCCATCAAAATGGGTTGGTAGATGTATGAATGAGTAGGCCAACATCAAGGATGAAGATAAGTGGCATTTTGAGTTATAAAACTATCCTAGGTTTAAAGTGCATAACTTTCCTCTATAAATGACTATGTAGACCACCATGTTACTTGAGGAGTACATCCAAAATTCTTTAGAGATATACCCAACACAATGGTTTTTATCAATGAAAAATTGTTCACATCAATACTGACAATTATTGAAGAAAGTATCAGTGCCACACACCAATCATCATGCCTTCAAAAATACCAGGATTCATTCAGTAAGTCAGAAAACTATACAAAAATTCCCCTCAATTTTTTCTCAGTTTCCTCAAAGCATGCCTGCGCACATCTGTGCACACCAACACAACCTGGTTCACGTAATTTGTGCAGGTTGTGCGACTGTTCTCGCAGGGATCCATGCTGATGCATAAACAACGCATTAATGCATTTGTTTGGGCTTCACCCACTTCTAGATAGGGGTTTACCATGATAAGACACCTAAATTGGTTTGAAATATATCCTTGGGGCTATGGAAGGGATGGGTGGTACCTCCAAAAGGACCCCCATTCACACTATGAACTAGTTATGTAATGGCTTACCTCCAAAAGGACCCCCATTCACACTATGAACTAGTTATGTAATGGCTTGCATGAAGCCTATAAATAGAAGCTCAAGGCATGAAAACAAAGTAAGAGTTTGATGTATTGTTATGGTGTTGAATTGTTCTTATATAATCCTCATTTCTCCTAGAGATATTTTAGTGATCATAGAAAAGGATATCCTTCTCACCTCTTGATAAGTTTAGAAACCAATTCTTCACCATTGTTACTCGATTGTTAAATGTGGAAGAAATATATTTTGGGGATCTCAAGGGCCCTCCCAAGGAGGAAGAGGGGACTCATAAGTCCCATTTTTCTCCTAGGTTTTATCAATTCAAAGACCACCTTCCATTTGTAGCTATTACTTGTTCCATTTTCATGTTTTCATTTGAGTTCCATGCATGCTTAGTTTGCTTTTATTTTCTTTGTTATTTCTTTTCTTATTTTCTCTATGGTTGATCCAGTAATAAACTAAGTCTTTTATGTATTGTCTTGCTGGTCTAACAAGGAAATCAAGTGCATTGTTTTTGCTCACCCAAGTGGAAAAAAAATCACAATAATGGCCATTGTTTTGAACTTTCCGGTGTACTCTTGCATAATATGCCCTTTCTTCTACTAGAAGTAATGCCAATGGATCCACTAGTAGAACTGGGAATTAATGAGGGTTTTAAAAACCTCCCACTTATTTACCAAGGGATCACCCTCTAGCCTAAGCGTCTCCTTTTGACATTCACACCAAGTTTGGGCATGCCCCTCTAAATTCAATCGAGCAAATGAAATATTTTTCTCTTCTCCTATGTTATGAACACTAAAATAAAATTCTAATTGTTCCAAAAATTGATTCAATTTAACAACATCAATATCACCTCGGTATGATATGATGTTCACTTTGCTTCCACTTTAAATAGAGATTTGGAAGAAGTGATGGCACTGGAACTTGGTCTCTATGTATCTAGATCTTTTTTTGACTCCTTTTATAGGTGTTAATTATCTCCAAATTTTTCATCTAATCTAGCCTCTAAGTTAGAGCCACCAAACTCCCTAGAAGGTCCAAAATTGTTCTCTAGAGTTTCCATGAGAATGGCCATGTTGTGAGAGATATCAAATTTTTTTACATCCATCTTTGAAAACCTCTCCTCCGACTCATCTTGTGGATTATTAGTGTAGTCATATGCCATGGCTAGGGTTTTAAAAATTATTTCTTACGTCGATTCCTAGATCCTACAACTTCCCACAAAACCCTAAAGAAATTAGTTGTGGATATTCCATTGGAACAATTCGTCACACCATATCTTACAAGCTTTTCTGATCTATTATCATGCAATGTTTTACTTAAGAATCATATTTGATGTTATTATCTTAATGGATGAAATACTGAATAAAATGAGATTGAAATGAAATAAGCTAAGAAAATAACACATCATAGACATAATGAGCACAAAATGTACCTTGGGAAAATATAATATGGGAAAAAACTAGCTAGAAGTTGAGGCCTATGCCTTTCCCTTTCATTCTCAGTTATGTAATGAAAATATAAACAAAGTGCACTAACTATGGAGTTGTCATGGGCACTGTGGCCTGCATGGATTCTATAGGATCTTCTACATCCTTTGTTCTATTTAAATATTCCACTTCTAGATGCTCTTATCTACTATGGAATAATAAACAATACGATAAAAATGTAGCTCTTCCTTTCCTAGTGGCCCAATATTTAACATGGCCTAATACCCATCTAGGGTTAGGGTTTTTACATGCCTAAACCCCCAATTAGTGTTAGGGATTAGACCCTCTAGAATATTATTAAAATTCCACATTTGAATAGCTCCACATGTGTGATTAATGTGTGTTGGCATGAAATCCACTTAGAACCATGGTGGTCAACAAGATAGGTGGACTTGCAAGAGGCATAACTTTCTCATATGAACTCCGATTAAGGTGATATTTTTTCCATGAGAAATATCTCTATGTTTAGAATAACATTGAGAGTTTGTGAGATTTTTTCACAATGTTTTGACCCAGAAACAACTATTTAATTCCTAAAAAAAGATCCAAAATTTTCTAGACCCTAAATCACTAAAGTAGGACCGACCTATAAAATGGGCCCTACAAGGCATTAGCTCCAATTTTTCCACCAAAAAAGTATCAAAATAGATGAAAAATTATATAATGCTCCATTTCAATTCAATAAACCATAATCTAAAAGAAAATATAATTGAGTGAGAGCTTTCATCATGTTGTAATACAACTAGAGTGCAGTAAGTTATTTGTTGACACCTTTATATTGTATTGTATATAATAACTGTAGTGGTGGTATATAAAGGGATAATGAGTCAAATGCATATGTAAAAAATAGGTTGTCATGGTATTTGACATACATGTGCAATAAAAAGAGTGGAAAATTATATATATATATATATATATAAGAGGTAAATAGAGTAATTATTACAACAATAATTAATGATTATTATACTTGTATGTATTTGGGTTACTTGGGGTTCTTCTTCTAATATATCAATTATTAGTTGTATACATTATCATAATAATATGTTTGATAGGTTTTATCGATGCCCATTTGTACAGTTCCTTTATTCAGGTTTATTATGTTTTATTGTGATTTATGTTTATTACAAGTGGTATCAAAGTGGACAATTCTTGGTATGATACCTTCAAACTACACCATGCATGGTTTGATCCATAAATTTGGTTATGGATATCCAAATTTAATAAGGCTTAAAGTTTAGAAATGACACACAACACACTGTTAAAGAGAATATCACCCATGGATAAGTAATTATATCTCTCACTGACCTTATCCCAGTCAGCGACAAACTGAGAGATATACAACAATATAATTTTTCGCTAGATATAGTGTGATTGATTCTAATACATGCAATGATGAGGAACGACTCTTACATTTGCCTGAGAATTGTCCTTGCGTAATATCGACCGATGTAGCTCCAGCTCTTAGGACCTGATTCCTACACATAACAAGACAACAAATACTGATCTCAAGCCTCTTCAAGCAATAAGAATATAAAAAAGCACCTAGATCTAATCTGATCTATTCAAGAAAGTACAAATCTTCCATTAACTTGTACATATAATTTAATACAATAGATAATGGAGGGGAAAACCATACATATCTATATTAAGAAATGAAGAACCATTACATCACTCACGTTTTTACCTTGAGTTCTTGATTGAAGGCTCTACCTAGATCCAAGCTCCAAATTCCCCTCCTTAGCCACTTCATCACCCCTCTCTATTTCACTAGTCTAATGAATCTCCTGCTCTCTAATATTTGTCTCTCATACTTATATATATTCTTGAGGAGCTAACAAAAGGTTGTATGGCATGCAAAAATTGAATATGAGATCTAACTAACAATAGGTTGCATGGCATGAAAAAAATGAAGATAATATCCAAATAACCATAGGTTGCATGGCATGAAAAAAATGAAGATAAGATCCAGACATGACCTCCATGCAAACCTTTTGGCTTTCACAAACTAGATGTTCTTTTGAATTATTATTCTTTCCAAAGCTTTGAATATCCTTTTTCTAATTAAATGATTTTCTAGAAAAATATTTGTGACTTGATAGTATATTTTAGTCTTCTTCATTTACCTTAGCCTATGGCTCCAAATAAAGGTGTAACATATGCCCCCTAATGTGTGAGTTCAAAAGAGACATTGATGGATGAAACAAATTACAATATCAGTTACCGATGAGTGGACCAAGGAGGAGTTTTGTAGGTCAAGGAACCATGAAGTAGCTGTAGGTAAAAATAAACCAATCATTTATAAATCATGCCCAAGGAGGGAATACCCATGCTTGTATATATTAGTAAGCATGTCCTCTAATAGAATAAACTGTGGATCCATGTATTATAAAATGAAAGATAATGGCCACACAAAATACACAATGTATCCAATTCAAAAAATATCATAGCCACGAGCAAATAGAAAGTGGATCCATGCCACAATATATGTCAGGAAGCCACTTAGTAAAAAGGAGAGTGCAATATGATCTTCAAAGTACTCATTAATGAGTGGAATAATCTTGTGCAACTTAGGAAGGTAGCACTAATGGAGGATGCCCCGAAGCCAAGGTCTTCAATCCCAACTTTGTTATTGTACAAATCTATATCATGTAAATAAATGGAATTGATGTCGAGCATGGTAGAGACCATATTATTACCGATCATTGATGAAAAACCTCAATAGATACGAGGGCACCCACCAATAATGAAAATGGAGCACAAGGTACATAGTACAATCTCATAAATGTGAATAAATGATATGAAGTTGAACAATTGGGGAATTGATGAATTATGGGTTAATGATGTGAACCTAGTGTTGATGGTGAGTGAACCTACCATTTATGTCTGTAAACCCCAAGGTACTACTAAGGTTTCTAGCCCAAATTCCTAGATAAGGATTTTGCATCAATAGGAATACCTTCATTGAAAGGATGGAAATAAGGTATCCCTCATAAATGAACATGAAACAAGAACCAATAAGTTTTTGTGAAATAAGAAAACCACCAAGTACAAACTGACATAGGGATGGGAAACATGAAAGGTCAATCAAACTGCATAATGGATGAATTATGCTCAAAACTTCCCTTCAACATATAACAAAACACAATTATGACTTGGGCATCACTGAAACTAACATGAACAATATATAAACAAACAACACACAAGGCATTGAAACTTTCTCCATAGTGAATGGAAGAATAACCAATAAGAGGAGTACAAGATCAAAATCATGGTACAACTCCTATGACAATAATAAATCCCAATTGCAAGACTGACGACAATGACTGACGACTTCCACTCAAAGGAAGTAACTTAACTACAAAGGACTAATTTAAACAGATTTTGGAGGTGCTTCACTATTTTAATTCTTTGAATTAGTTACAGACAAATTCTTTAATTGTATTGCATATTAAAGTTTAGTTGTAGGTAAAAAAATGTATTTCAATATATATTAAGGAAATGCAATGTAAAATGTTATTGTTTTCTTATACTCATAAGAATAATAGGAAATTGCATTATTTTATTTCAAAACATTGTCCTCATAGAGCTACATAAATTATAGTATCTTAAAATAAATTACATATATGAAATTATGAATCCCTGGAAGAATAGTGCTTCACAAGAAAACACTATTATTTTCTACTAGATCTAGTGTGATTGATGCTAATACATGAGGAGGAATAACTCTTACCTTTGCCTAACAACCATTCTTGCATAATCTTGGATGATGTATCTCTAGAGATCGAGCTCCAACTCCTAGCACCCACTTCCCACACACAATAAGAAAAAAAATATTGATCTCAAGCCTCTTCAAGCAATAGGAATATCAAAAAGCACCTAGATCGAATTTGACCTTGTTATGAGAAATATTACCTTGTGGGAAAGTTAAGCTCCCCTTTGGACCAAGACCCCTTCTTTGGTCCAAAGACAGAAGTAAACAAATGGTTGCTACTTTCCTTATAGATCTAGTTCATAACCAATCAGAATGAGAAAGAGAAAGAATGTGATGTACCTTGTTTCGATGTTTTTCCTTCTTCATCCAAGATTTAGGCTTGATCTCCAATCTTCTTAGTGTGAGTTGGGACCTGTGATGATCGAAAAAGAAATCCTTTCTCCTACTCTATGTGATTATATAAAAAAAATCTATCTATACCCGATTTGACTTAAGCATATACATTAAAATGAACAATCATAATGAAAGGAATAGGCCAAGTTAATATTAATGGAAATGCAAAAGAAGGAACTTACAAATCAAGTTGATGTCGCTGTAATCTTCTCCAAGATATCCTTGTCCATCCTTTTCATGAAAATATTGAGATAAAAATATTGATACTTCAATGAATTCTTTCTCCCAGGATCAAAGATTTTACACCTAAAATCTTCCCTTTTTCACCTTGGAATGCCCTAATTATATAGGATTTGGAGGCTTAACCACCATAGATAATATCACTCACTAGATCCACTAAATTGGGATCTCCAATATTTTTAGGAAGAAAATATCTCTCAAGGATTTTTAGTACCATTTTCATGTTTGGGAAAGTGTGAAAAAGAGATAGAAGTATTCTACCGTGGAGAAAACGAGTGTCTCAAAGGCATGCAACTACATTCCAGGCACACAGAACAAACCTATGCGAAGAAAGTGAAAAAAATGTGGTGGGCACGTTATGTACACTCATGAATGTGTTCTCCAAGGGTATAAGGTTGAAAAACAGAGGCAACATACACAAATAGCTAAGGTCAAGAGTAACTGCAAAGGAATTAAGAAAGATAAATAAAATGGAAGCATAGAAGTATGCACCAATACAAGAGTGGAAATAATCATGTGAAACCGTAAAACAACAAAATTGATGGGAACCCCTTAAGGACATGGCCATACAAATATCAAGAGAGAAGTATAAGGTCTCAACTTTTAAGTCATGGTGAGGCTAAATACAGGTTCCTAGGCCTACAAGAATCGTGCATCATGGGAATCAAATGGCAAGAGGAATGCTAACTAGATAAAACCATGAAGGGTAGGCACTATTGTACAAGTTACGATCCACAACAAATAAGAGAGGATAATGTCAAAATTGGATGGGTTCAAACCTAAGGCATAATGTCATCATAAATGATGGTTAATAATGGAAGATCATGTAGGGAGAAACCTATTTCTATATGCCAAATTGAAACACTTACCTCAAATTTCATTGAATATGTCTTCTTCCACCTAGAGAGGGTCTCGTAGATGTGTCCACTCATTCAATTCCATTGGATGGGCCATCTGAGACTTAGATGAAGAGGTGGGGGGACTCAAGTAAAAAAGAGTATTCGTGTTTTTTGGTTTTTGAAAGTTAAAAATAAACCGTCTCCAAAGTATTGTATACATGATCAACAACACTAATCTAGACGTTAATAAATCCAATATAAACCTCCAATAACAACTGGCACTTTGTTATAAAATAACTCTAAAAAAAACCCATTAAAAATACAATATGGTACAAAGCACCACGTAGAATTGTTGCTTACACATAGTAATTATTTAGGTAGAGCCCCTTGAGAGGCTCAGGAAAAGGATTCCATTCATAATCAATGAAATTATAGGCCCCTTTTGAAAACATGTGGCTCACTAGGAAAGGGCCATGGCATACATGTTCGAACTTCCATGCTCCTAATGTTTCATGGTATTGGGAATGAACCAGAGAAAATTTGTTTTTGGACCAAACACAAAGACTAAAACTAACTCATTGTTTACAAATATCATGAGCTATCATAGCTCCTTGATGATGACCTCCAAGACATGGTAAGGATATGAGACATGCATCTTTGATATGGATTGGAATGGAATTTGTTTTGGCAAGTTTCAGAAAGGGAATCCCATACACAATTAGGTTAAGTCTTAGCATTTCACTTGATGACAAAGATAATTCATCCCGAAATTATTTGAAAGGAGCATGATAAAGTTTAAATATTTCAAATGAAACATATACTCCGATTAAGGTATGATCAAAAGGGACAAGTTTTAAAAATATTTCAAGAGGTAGATCATTCAAAAGGCTCACCAAATTTCCCTTCTCATACATATCACATGTTAGGGAGGGGTCTTGGTACCACTCAATATCCCTACATAAAACAAGGCTTTACGTGCCAACCTCCAAAGTCACTAGTTCAGGAAGAAAGAATGATCGATGATAATATATTCCCATGGGAATTTAGACTCAGTCATGGATTCAAGGATATTCTCATCATAAGGCAACTCATCATCCAAGAAATCATGTGGACTGAGAGGGTTGATGATTGAGATGGGCTAAGTGAGTTGATCATATTCCATATAAGGATGGAGTTTTTAATCATCTTCCAAGATCACTGATTGAATAAACTAAGAGGAAATACCAACCTCACTTAATGAAATACTCAACTATAATGAAACAATCGCACATGGATGAGGCACTACCCCAGGGTGCTGATTTCCAACAACTATATTTGACAAAATCTAGTGATGAAGTAAAATATCTACAATAGAAATAGACACTGAGCACAAACCGTGCAATTCAATAGTACTCAACGAAATCACACAAGTAGGAGATGAGTTGAAAAATAAAATTGGTGGAGGGAAGGGAAAAATTCCAATTAGAGAAGAATATTTGAACATCCCAACACCAATACTGCCAAAAGTACTATTGGAATCACCGATGAATGAAACATTTGCACTAGTGCCATTTTGTGAGTCATACATACAATACTCCAATTGATCTATGGTAACCACTTTTCCTTCAAGAGGAAAGCATATACATATAAATACTGAAGACACAACTTCCATCATAGCATAAAAACAACTACACCCCAACAAAAGATTATAGTAAAAGGAGCATCAACTACTTCAACTTGAATTGAAATAGTCTTTCCACCAAACGTAATGGGAAAGGTGTGAATGAATCCATGTGGCTTAAAGGTGTGACCATCAAATGCCTTCAACATGGTTTTTTAATGGATAATATCTGGAGAACCTAGGGCTCTCAATCAAGACAAAGACATAATGTAAGTGGAGGCTCCTTCATAAACAATGCATCTAAAGATGTTTTTCTGACACAACAATACTTGGATCTAGAAAGTAATGTCTTAAGGAATCCTTGGCCAACTCTGGTCAATGTAAAATGTAATTAGATGAATGTCTGAGGGTTCAACTCTACCAATTATGTTGAACAATTCTTTTCATTGCATATGGAAGCTCTGAATGACCTCTAGGTCATATAGAACACAAGGTTCTTGAGCCAAATCCTAAACAATATTATAATTGTGAGTGGCTTGAGAATTGTGGTTGTGCGTAGACCTAATTAAAATTCCTTTTGGGGGGTGAAGCACCATATCATTGGATGGATTCTCTATATGTAGAGAGACACCTGGTTGGGATGAAGACAAATCCTTATTAGTAGGTCCACTCTCTATATTATTGTAATTATGAGCTCTAGTATGAATATTAACTTCATGGTCACACATGTAGATGTTCACATTTGTGGTATTTACCCCTTGCAAGGTATTTCCCTCTTGTGGAGCTGTAGGGTGCATCACAACCATTTATTTTTGTTGCAGGGGAAAACAATTCATTAGGAAAATGGACTACTATTAGGAATTCTACTAGGTTAAGTATCAGTGAACATAAACTTGGTGTTTTTTCATGTTTAGAGAGTCTAAAAAGAACTTAAAGATGATCTCATGAGTGATTTTTTCGTAAATTTAGTCTCCCAAGCCCGAAAAAAGTGTAAAACAATACAAGGGAGAACTCTTCTAGTCATGTTTGACTAGTGTATACATTTTTTGTAGTTAGTCTTATGAGGCTGAAAAAGGGGAAAAATACCACTCGAAAGACACCCTTTCAAACCTTTTAATGAGTTTGAAAGGAAACAATTTCACTTGGAAATATTTTCATGTTTAGGGAGTCTGAAAAGAGCTTAAAGGAGACTCTAGAGAGTTCCTTTTTCATACATCTTTTACGAGTCTAAAAAATAGACAAAAGTATACTTAGTAACATATTCTCATGTATTAATGAGCATGGGAAAGAAAAATGTCTGAGCTTGATAACCTATTCTCATGTATTTACAAGCACGATAAAGAACAAAGACTAAGATCGTTCTATAAAAGATTACTATGTTACGATGGGAACGACCCCCAAGCAAGGATCTCTCCTAGCAGTGTGTCTCTTTAGAGGTATTTCCCCCCCAAATTATGTGGTATAAGCTAGTGGCTTCACTCCAACATGACGTCTATAGGCTAGAGACTTTCTTGCCAAGTGTCGTTTTATCCGTCAACTCTTCTTCTTTCCTCGTTTAGGCATCTGGCTACTAATAAGAATATTTTCACTAGGAAAAGGAAAAGAAGGTTCAAGTATTCGATCAAGAGGAAGACTTGATTCGAATGGAGGGGGGTCTGTTTCATTTTTTAATGAGATTGACAGAGACAATGAACTATGATGATTAAGACCAGATATTACCAAAGGATCAAGTGATTCTAGGGATTTTTGCACCTGAGTCAAAATGATATTTAACATGGAAACATGCAGGGTGTCTAGAGGAGGAAAAGGAAAAATCCACATGAGAGAGGAATCCTTAAGGAGACCTACTCCTACACTCTCATACTCAAGACTAGAACCTAATCCTTAAGGAGACCTACTCCTACACTCTCATACTCAAGACTAGAACCTAGAAAATGGACATTATTCACCGCAGAATTGTGGAGAATAGTCAACTTGGCCAACAATGACAATTTTCCCTTGCTGGGGAAATTGTAAAATATGAAACACTGAAGATGTGACGATGGTCATTGAATAGAACCAACTACCACCAAGTAACAAATTATAATCCAGGGGCACTCCAACCACTTTGATATCAACCAAAACAGTTTTACCCTTCACTTTCATAATGAAAGACTGCAAGAGTCGGTGAGGCTAGAAACCACGTCCATCAAACACTTTAAGGGTGGTAGGATACTAGCTAAGTTTAGGAGAATCAATGGATCTCTAGAAAGACAAAGACATGAAATAGGCGGAGGCTCCTTCATCCAAAACAGTGTGATGAATGTTCTTTCCACCAACCAAAATTTGAATTTGGAATGCTAG
>CBVK0100086734.1:0-11313 GCA_900067695.1 Picea abies
ATGGGGACGTCCTGCAATGAATTAAAAGAACGTCGATTCGCCGTTGGAACTGTCAAACAATTAAGATTGCGTCTGACATAAGCTGCACGATCTTTCAGATGTTGACTGTCAGAAGCCATGCNATGCAGACGCAAAGCTTTCAATGCATTTTCTTGGTTCCGCTGCTGTTGTTATTTTGAGTATATGTAGGCATTTTCGCCATTTTTGTATTGATCGATGGTAGAGCTAAGCTCCCGACTGTAAAGTTTCAGCAAATACTCTGGTTTCCTTGTTATGCCTCTGTGTTTGAGATTTCTTGGTTTATAACAAACAGTTCTCCTTTTTCCATCTTTGTTTCATCTTTTGTTGGAGGGTTCACAGTTGAAGGATTCACGTGGACTTAACAATCTTGTTGCGATAAAGGATTTGTTGTGACATCTTTGTATTCTCTGGTATGTGTGTTTGAATATAAAAGGATTTTGTGTTTGAATGCTTTTCTTCTTCAGTCTGTTACACACCGGATGTCTGTGATAGACCATTGCGCCCTTCTTACATAAGTCTTCCACCTACTCACCCTTTTACTACGACTCACTGTTTGGAGTTTATCAAGACCTCACTCTTTCATGCATGCCTGGTCTGGTTTCTGAGTTGAGGCGATGTTGTTATGAGTTTTCCTCCATTTGATCACCCTTTAAACAAATCGTGACATTAAACTGATGGGCTTCGGGCTCTGCTCCTGCTAGCAATCCAGGAGTGACTTCCGAACGCCAACAATACCTTGAGTTGGGTTCCCATCATTTGACAGAAAAAACAGAGGAGCATAGGAGATCCGGACTTAGTATGATGATTTGGTGGTTTTGAGCATTTGGGTTTATACATTTGACCCAAAGACAAAATTGGTCCATGGGTTTGAGCAGACAATGAATCTGTCAGTGAACTCGAAAAATACTGATTTTGAGTCTAGTACAACTACATTTTTTAGTCATAAAGTTCTCAGATTTTGCAGCTGGGCGTTAATAATCATGAAGAGCAATAATTCATGTCATTGGATCGACACTTCTTCAGGGGGAGATGGAAGGATATTAGAGGATATGGTGGTATGCATAACTCGAGTTATCTTGCTGCTTGATTGGATTCTGAACCTTCTTCACCCCTTGACATGTCCCTTCAACAGATCGATATTTTACTTTGGAAAGCTTCAAGCGTTTATTGATGAGGAATTTAAAACTGGATTTGGGCAACGTTTAATTGAAATCTCATTCTCTGACCTCATGAAGGGAAGCATCCCCGTGGAGTTGGGTTCCCTTAAACATTTGCAGTTCCTTTACTTAGGAGAAAACAGCCTCACAGGTACCATTCCCTCTTTCATAGCAAACCTTTCAGATTTGATTGTTTTAGGAATGTCAAGTAATAGTCTCAGTGGCGCCATTCCACCACAGTTGGGTTTGCTCCCTAGTCTTGAAACTCTGAAAATGTTTTGAAATAAATTCTCTGGCACCATTCCAATTTCTTTGTCAAATATCTCCGTTTTAACTTTTTCGGATATTTCGGCCAACAAACTCATTGGCACAATTCCACAAGAATTGGGCCTGCTCATCAATCTAAAAACACTTCTTATCTTTCAAAACGAATTGTCAGGTTCCATTCCCACTTCTTTCTCCAATATATCCACTTTGACTCGGTTGGATATTTCCACAAACAAACTCACTGGCACCATTCCACAAGAATTGGGTCTTCTCACCAATTTGCAAAAGCTTTCCTTATATATGAATGAATTAGTAGGCATCATTCCGGCTTCTTTGTCAAATATCTTTAACTTGAATGAGATTTATTTATGGAAAAATCAACTAAGTGGAAACATACCAAATTCCATTGGAAATTGTTCCAAGCTCACGATATTAGCTATTGGTGAAAACAAGCTGAGTGGGAGTGTGCCGATGGAGTTGGGAAACTTATCACTCCTTGAACGGCTAGACTTCCAGTCTAATCAACTTGATAGTGGAAGCACTACAAACATGCCCTTACTTGTATCTCTTATCAATTGTTCCCACCTACAAGAACTAGATTTGAGCAACAATAAACTAAGTGGTGTTTTGCCCCCTGCGATAAGCCTACTTTCTACCAACTTTTCTTACTTGTTATTATCAAGTAACATAATAGAAGGAAACATCCCTCCACATATCAACAATCTTAGCAGCCTGATCTTTCTAAAATTATATAGAAATCTTTTAAATGGAACTATACCACCATTAGAAAACCTTGGAAACATACAAGTATTGGATTTAGGAAATAATAGATTAGAAGGAAATATCCCCATTGATATTAAACGATTAAAACATCTTGGTCTCCTAGATATTAGTAGAAACATGCGTTCTGGAAAAATTCCCAATTCCTTACACCATCTTGAACAGCTACAGACACTTTCTCTTCATCACAACTACTTATCAGATAAAATACCTACTAGTTTAGGAGATTGCAAAAATTTGGGATTGCTTGACTTGTCTCACAATAGACTCGATGGAAGCATACCACCATGAGTCACAACTCTTCCTTACTTGTATTTTTATTTGAATTTGTCATGGAATTTGTTGGATGGCCACTTACCTCTAGAGATAGAGAAACTTGGAAATGTTCTAGCTATAGACATTTCTGCCAATCTATTAACTGGTGTCATTCCACCAACACTTGGAAGTTGCATTGCACTCTAATCATTGAATCTATCTAACAATTCATTAGAAGGTTCCATACCAGATTCACTTGGATATCTACGAAATCTCATGGAGTTGGATCTCTCTTCTAACTCCTTATCAGGGACGATACCAATTACTCTCAACAATTTGAAAGAGATTCACTATTTGAATTTATCTTTTAACAATCTCAAAGGAGAAATATCAGAAGGATAATTTTCTACAAATCAAACCATTATCATATCCTTAACTGGAAATTCAGGTCTATGTGGGCCACAAGTATTTTCCTTATTAGTGTGTCCAACACCAAGAAGTCATTTTGATATTCTGAGAAAAATTCTATTGCCAATTGTTGGTGCTATTGTTTTTGTTCTATGTTGTTTGCTTTTGGGATTCCTTTCAAGTGGGAAGTTGCATATACAAAAAATTGATTTTCCATGATTTATTTCCTATAAATTGGAGCATCAAAGTATATCATATCAAGAGCTTTCTAGAGCAACTGATGGATTTATTGAAGCCAACTTGTTGGGGAAGGGTAATTTTGGATCAGTGTACAAAGGAATTATGAGTGATGGCTTGCTTGTCGCTGTGAAGGTTTTCAATTTGCAAAATGAACAGGCTGTGAAGAGTTTTAAAACAGAGTGTAACATCTTGCAAAATGTTCGACATCGAAATCTTGTGAGAATTATAACCTCATGTTCCAATCTCCATTTAAAAGGTTTAGTGTTCGAGTTTATTGGTAATGGAAGCTTAGAGAAGCATTTGTATACTGATAAAGATGAGAACAATGTTGAGGATGTGTGTGAGTTGGGATTGAAAACACGATTGGACATTGCCATAGATGTGGCCCATGCCATGGAATATCTTCATCGTGATTCTTTTGTACATGTAGTGCATTGTGATATAAAACCAAGCAATGTGTTGTTGGATGCAAACTTGGTCAGCCTTGTAACAGATTTTGGGATTGCAAAATTAATTGGTACAACCTCCAATTATTCACTTACTTCGACACTGGCTTTGAAAGGATCTATGGGCTACATTGCCCCGGGTATGGATATTTTAAAACATTGTTTTTATTTTTATTTTCTTCACAACAATTTTATATGGATTTGTTGAGTAAATTTTGATCAAGGTTGCCTTGAATGCAGAGTACGGATTGGGTGAGAGGGTTTCTACTCAAGGGGATGTTTATAGCTATGGCATTCTATTATTGGAAATGCTTACTAGAAAAAAACCAACAAGTGACATGTTTGCAAGAGATTTGAACTTAGCATTCCAAATAGAGTGAAGGAGATAATTGACAGTCATCTCTTGAGAGAAATGGACGGAGATGAAATTGGAGAAAATGATGCATATAAATGCCTACTTTCTCTCGTACATGTTGGTTTGCTATGCTCAAAAGATTCACCTGCAGAACGTCCAATTATGAGAGATGTGTCAACTCTTTTGGAGAGTTTTAGAAAGGATTTAGTGGAAAATAGTGTTGCTTCAAGAAGATGGAAACAAAACATATCCACTATGCTTGCCAAAAGTAAATACACTGCAACAAGGAATAATGCAACCAGGAATAATGCAGTAGCATCAAATGATCGAAGTTCACATTTTAGTTTTTAAAGAATTCAATTGCAAAAGATTTAGATTCTTCCAACTGCAAGTATTTATATTATTTTAGCAATTGAAGCAATTTGATGTTAATATAATACTTGAGCCATAGTTTTCAACTTGAAAACTAGATGCTTTTGCAACTCCATAATTTAATGAGATTGTAGAACTAGATATGTCTTAATATATTTAAATTGTTCATCCATTAATGAAGGAACTTGCGTAAAGGTTGTATGGATTCATCTCATGAAAATTTATTTTGTTATTGTTTAGCATCTCCAAAATTGGTGGGAGCTGCCTATGAAAATATTGCTCTTTTACGCATGTTTTCTGTCAAAGCTTTCACATATTCCATTTAGTAGGAGTGATGTAGTTGTCCTCACATTAAATTCCTGTATTTTTCCTTGCATGGAAGTGAAGGATAAATGCTGTTGCTTTTCAATCCTAATGGAAGTGAAGGATAAATGCTGTTGCTTTTCAATCCTATGCACATTGCATCCAAATGTTTAATGTTTCTATCTCAATATCTGACGCTTTCTGGAAATTCTTACCAGTTCCACTTTAATCTCTACGAGTCTGGTGTGAGCGAACCTCGCGTCATAACCATGACAAAGAAAAATAATATAAATATACAATGAAAAAAGATTAAAACCATACCGTAAAATTTCAGAGTATTCTCCTACTTAGAGGAGAAATTATTACTGTATTGTATAGGGTTAACTCATAGTCATGATAGCCACTTAATGTTGCTACGTTTTAACATTTACTGAAAATGGATTCTTCCACTCGTCTTTCTGTATGTTTCGACAAGGGCCTGCCTAAGGACCTCATCTTATTTTAAGATCCCTACAGATTGTAGGAGTTGATTTCCTCATGATTTTATGATTGGGTTTGCTTATTCAAATGATACGCAGATACTAAAGAAGAGTTTGATGTTGCCCTATATTTATTATTGATATTTGTGCAATTTGGATAAAACAGTGGCCCAAAATCCTACGATGGTGGAAACCATCATTTTATTTTCCAGAATCACAAACAGAAATGCTGCATAAGAGCACAGATGACAAAGATTATTCTTAGTCTATGGAGTTGATATTTCCCATTCTCTTTACTGATAAAATATCTTCATCTATAACGTGTGTTGTTTTCATGGGGAGGCATCATGATTTCAGTTACTAAATATTTACATCTCGGTTTTGGCAGTTTTCTAGTGTAATGACTCGGAGTATGAGGCTTCTGTTTTTTTTCTCCACAAACAGGTACACTGAGTGCCTTTTCCTTTTCAGTGGCCAAATTTTAATGAGGACAAAACTAATGGTGCAGGATTACAGGGTAAACAAGTCCTCTCACTATGAAACCCTGGTTGCACTCCCATTCTCAGGGACTTGTCTCCTAGAAAGGTAAAACTGGATTCTGGAAATGTGTGTATCATTTGCTAAAGCTCAATATCATGAGTTTTGTTGAATGCTGGACTGAATTTATCATTATTTCTTTCACTGTAACTTGTTACTACAGTTGGAAGACTGAAAGAGGTGAAGCAATGTGACATAATGTTGTCCTTGTTTTCTATGTTTTTCATTTTTTCTCTGCTTCTGTCCTTCCAAGTGCTTCTGTGGGACTAGTTCTTTTACTTTAAGCTGGCTAAGATCAGGGATCAGACCTAATTCCATGCTTATTAGGCAACTGAATTATGACCGTTAAGTGGGAGGTCTGCATGCAGCAAGAATCTATGGTCTTGAAAGTCACAAAGAACAGCCCAAGGATATGGAAAAACCCAGAAACATTTTTTCCTTTTAATACATAAGGGCAACATAATTTTGGCTTGGATATTAGCAGCTGTAATGCATATCTTTCTACTCATAAGAACTACAGTGTACGAACATACTTACGTTTTATATTTTGATTTTGTAGTAATTGTTTTTTCTCTCAGGATGTTTACTGTACATAAGGATGTTGTTTGGCTTAGATTCATTTCCATATTCTGTTATCAACATTATCCTGTTTTGGATTTTGAGTTTAGTCTATAGAAGATGTCCTAACCCACTGACTACAAATAAAAAGCAATGCATCAGCGCAATCTCTACATGGATCTTTTTCTATCTGTTTGATTCTGTTAACATAATTAGAGTACACCGAGTTGATCATCTAGTGGAAAAGCTAAATAGTATTATAAGTTTGACCATTTAACCATTTGACATTGTAGGCTATGACAGAACATGTGGGGTATTTATGTAAAAAAAAATTAATTCAGATCTAAGATAGTCCTTTGGTGAATTTTTTCTAATACAAAGAACATTTTTTATCTGGTAGAGATACAAGGTAATCTCATAGATTTACTAGAAATTTCACCAAATGATGGAAATATGAGCTTTTGATGTGGCTGCCAATGCCAATGTTGTAGTACAGAATCCAGATGTGAAATTACCATTTGTTC
The DNA here is from genome assembly GCA_900067695.1 of Picea abies. Lineage (NCBI taxonomy): Eukaryota > Viridiplantae > Streptophyta > Pinopsida > Pinales > Pinaceae > Picea > Picea abies. The sequence continues at coordinate 6,703 of CBVK0100086734.1, forward strand.
TGTTGTTTGGCAAGGTGATTTTGGTTAACTGATTAACCTTTGCCCGGATCCTACAAAGTCGAGCTTCTCTACTGATTACAACTAGGAATCCAAACAAAGGTCAGAGCCAAAGTCTCATTTTTTCCCCTGTTGAGCGGAGCAATTTATAGTATTCTGGAGCAATTGGCATTTGAATCACAGAATCGCTAAACAGAGATTAGAACACTGCAGACTGCAGAGAAACTAACTGGTCTCACTCTTATTAATATGCACAGGAAATACATGCTTATATAGGCTAAGAAGAAGATCAATAGATCCCTAAAAAAAATGGATCTAGAATGACACCTATCTAACAAACTGGGAGTTTTCACTGCCACCTCTCTAGCAGACTGAGACTCCAGTTACCAGCACTGCCAGCTCACTAACAACCTCCAGCGCTGCATTTCTACATTTATTTCTAACATCACTCACCTACATTAAGCATGAAAGATATGTTACCGGCTTTCAAAAATTCTACTGTTCAATACGTCTTATAGTACCTTTCAGATGGTTACAAGAAACAAATCTATTTGGCAAAGTCAAATTTTGTTCTCTCAGCAGATCATCATAGACCATTATAGGTTCCCTGCACAAAATATTGATCTACTTACCGTGTTACATTGAAACTTGGGAGAGCCTAACATTCTGCAACAACTATCTTTTAGCCGATTTGACCTGTCCCTTCAACAGATTGATATTTTAGTTTTGAAAGCTTCACGCGTTTATTGACGAGGAATTCACGAGTTTATTGATGAGGGGTTTAAAACTGGATTTGGGCAACGTTTAATTGAAATCTCCGTCTCCGACCTCATGAAGGGAAAGCAGAAAAACTTGAAAAACTTCAGTGAAACAAGGCAAAAAATGATTGATTTAGACTGTCCGCCCCCAAATACGCGACTTCGTTTTCTTAGCCCAAAATACTAGGTCAACTAGGTTGTGCAATGAAAACTTAATTTTGCAGAACTTTTGTCTTCAATTCAAAATGTTTTTTGAATTTCACATGCTCTTTGTTTCATAGTCAAAATTTCTGTATTCACCTTAGATTCAACATTTTTCCCAAGGTACCTTATCTTGTCTGTGTGGTTATTGCTGTTTCTGTTGGGTTCTAGAACCCACAGAGATTAATTTGCAGCAGAGAACCAAAGAGACATACACAGATTCAATCACACATGAGACACCATGATTTTATGTGGTAAAACTTCCAGGGTGAGGAAAACATCTACTGGACAATGACAATGACATCTTATTGCTCAACAAGAGATTACAACCAGCAGCCCTAGAGAGAGCTCGAAGCCTCTAGCTTACCATCTGCCTCTCAGCCCTAGAGAGAGCTTGAAGCTTCTAGCTTACCATCTGCCCCTCAGGCATACATATTTAAACAACCTCTCCTTCGGTTATACAAAACTGATTACATTAATTGCTGTTCCTTTGTTTGCTCATTAGTTTTAACTAAATCCAACAATAGAATATTGTTAGAACAACAGTGAATCACCTTAACCTAAATTGGTTAATCGGTTGTCACATTCCAACAGTTTCTACTCTCAAAGGCATTTATATCAGTCTAAGTTCTCCACAGCAACTTCCTGGATAGAGTGTGAATGAAGGAGATCCATGTGGTCAGTCCTGGAAAGGGATTTCATGCTCTGGATACTCAATTACATAAATGTAGTAAATTGCTCTTACCATGCCTTCCGCTTCTGCTGAATAGTTATTCTTGAAAGTAGCATGACTTCTAAGAAAATTTCACCTTTTATGTTTGCTGAATGTAACAGCAAGCTCTCGGGCCGAGGATTGTCAGGAACATTATATTACCAGCTTTTAAACCTTTCATCATTGACAATCTTGTAAGGACTGTAAAGTATTTTTCCTAGAAAATATTTCCTCCTCCCTTCTAGTAAGTAGGAAAATATCTCCTCCTCCCTTTATGTACTGTTAATGCACTTGGGTAACACATTTCAGTAACAAAGAAAGGGAACCGATTGTACAAGAGTTAAGGAGCCTAAATTCAGAAGGAATGTATTGAGGATTCCTTTAGAGCGATAAAGGTAAAGAGGAATGCTAACTTTTTTTCCAGAGGCAAAATTGGTGATGCTTCATATAAGAAATAATTCCGCTATATATACCAACTGAATAAGTTGTAAATCCTGTACTAGGAAATGTTAGTATTCATTACAGAAGCACCTTTTTCTATGACAGTCTATTGGCTACGTTGAAAATATATCCAGTTTGTTGCCTTTAGGAATACTTTTGGATCTATCTGAATGACTTAATGTCGTTATCTAATTTCCATTAAATGTCATTTGCAGTAACAGTTTTCTCAGGTTGAAACTCGAAGTTAAAACCATAGTAGCAAACACATTATTTAAGGAAACTATAAAATGCACAAAATACGATTTTTTTGTTGGAATTGTTTACACAGTATCACATTTTAAGTATCAGTTTGTACTTTCTCAGTCTGTTGACAAGAACCGAGTATAATCAGAATATACGTAGCATGTACATTGTATGAGGTGCAACATTCCGTCATAGCATCTGGAAAATAATATAATCCAATTTCATATTTCAACTAGAGAGTGGAAATGCAGGAATCTGAATCTGTCATTCTAAAAGACCCAGGGGAAAACAGCTGAAACATAGACTCTAATTGAGTCTTTGGTTCGTGAGGCAGCTTGCCTTTGTCAAATATGAAGGAATCCTGGTCAAAACTAATGAAAATCCAAAGTTTGATTCCAAGGCAGTTGTGTTTGACATGTTGCAGTGTTCTGTAGATCAAAGTAGTCACTTATTGATGATCCATAATTGGATCGGAAGAAGGCAAACCGTCAAAATAGGTGAACTGTCAGACTTCAACAATGGACTTTAGAGGAATGTGCACAGGCAGGGGAAATCCATTAAGAGCCGACCTGTGGATGGGAAGAAGAACACTGAGAGAGGAAGAGAGATCCCAGCCAATGAGAAGGATTGCTGTAGCGTACCTGCTACTGGTAAAGCCAGTAAGCACAAATACCGCCGGCGAGGGAGTCTTAGTGCTGTGGTGAAGGTTTTATCAGTGAGTGGTCAGTAGAAAATCAACAGCAAGGGAAACTAAACAGGTTTTTGAGCAGGAGTGCCTGTGAAAGGAGGCTCCGAAGCTAGCCTGTGCATGGATGCCAGAACTGTTCGGAGAGCTTGCATGGGTGCATATCCCATTGCATTCATGTTTTAATGGAAAACTTTTCCCACTTGGATTTTCTCTCCACTTCAAATCTTCTATGTGCAATTTTTAGTGTGATGCATTGTTTACTCTGATGTACATTTCTTATCTGTCATCAGTTTGAATTCCTGCGCAGTAGTTTAGTTTCCTATAGCAGCTTTTATGGGCAGAGAAAGTCTGTTTGGTAACCAACACAATGGCATCCATAATTAAACGAGAAGCACACCATTTTGTCTGCAGTAATTTTGTAATTCAAATTACTAAAAATTACTTACGGATTCGGATTCGTATTGCAATCAGGGTGATATTCTGAAGAAGTATTATGTTCCAGATCAGGAAATATGGAGTTTGAGCAATGTTTTTTTTTTTTAATCCAAATTCTGAATCTGCTAAACCCCGCAAGGGCAGGTATTCTTTTCAGATTTCTGTTTCCTTAAAAGAAATTACGGATCGTTCCTATTTAACTGTGGTCGGGGCACTTGTGTTATTGAGGTCTGTGGATGACCCAAACTCATAAACAATTTGCAGAAGACGGAGAACCATTGCAAGGTCCTTTGGAAAGTTCAAGCAAACCTAATATGGATGCTACTTACATTGAAAAAAGTAAGAGTTTAGAGCTGCTTCACTAGAAAGGAGCGAAATATGGAGGACCTTGTTGGAAATGGGTGACAATGGATTCCTCCAAGAATGGATTTGGATTTTATTATTCAGGGTTGGTTACTAAGTTAGAATATGGATAGGAGTATATTTAATAATCAGTTTTTTGTGTAACTCTGCATGAAATGCTATAAATTCATGTAGAGGTAAGATGGTGTATGAGAGAGTTGGAGGTGGAGAAATAATTGAAAGCTTGCAAGACTGCTGTAATTTCCATGTTTTAAATAATAAGAAAACCAATACCATTACTGCTGTAATTTCCATGTTTTGAATAATAAGAAAATCGATACCATTACTTCGTGGACGTGCTCCGTGGATGTTTCCCTCATGAAGCGAAGAAGGGTTTTACAAAGTAAAATCTGTGTTTATTTTTTATGAGTTTACCATTTGTGTTTTCCATATATGATTCTATTCTGCTGTAATATTTGTTTTATGTGATTGCTTGATCCTACAAGTGGTATCAGAGCCTTTTTTGTTGGAGCCACAAAAACGTATTATTGCTGGTTGGAGATTCACAGAGGACGATATTGCTGGCCTGGGCCCTCGTTTTGGCCCACTGTGCACAGCCTTGTTTCTTCAGTTTTAATCTCTGTTGTGGCATTATTCGTGGTCGTCTTAGGGGACGAGATGTGGATGGACAGGGATATTCTCCCATCAATCTGGGCTCGCAGCATCATCAACTGACGACATTTTTCCAGAACATTTTCAGTTTTAATCTCTGTTGTGGCATTATTCGTGGTCGT
>CBVK0100086736.1:0-20832 GCA_900067695.1 Picea abies
TCCACCTATCTTGTCCCAAGATTGGTCTCGGAGATGCAATACTCTCCCACACCATTCTAGTTCCATATCTACTCAGTTGCAGGAGGATTCTACATCAGTTTCATGTGCAGATAGAGAGAGGGCGCACCAGTTGAGGGATTCTAGCAAGAGGAGCGCACCATCTTTGGAGAGAGATTTGTTGTAGGATATTGGCAGGGCCGTTGAGGATTCTATCACTTGGGTTTTCATTGCAGGGCCTTGGACATCAGATCTAGTGCTTTCTGAGACATTTTTATGGCTCAGATTATTTCTTGAGCAGTGGGGCGAATTGAAGAGAAGGAGGGCGTTTTTGAGATCCAGATCTAGTCCGTTTGGAGGGGTTACACTTCAGATCTGACACTGAGACTTTACCTAGTGACTTGAATTGTCCCAATCTATATATATGGAGAGTTTCATAGCATTTGGAGGCCTCCTTTAGCAGGGCCGAATTATCTAGGGTTTCAGTCATCCAGTGGGGTGCACCATTTAGTGGGGAATTTCAGATCTACAGATATTGAGAGGGATCTTGGAGATTCGGTCACCTGGGTTGTTCTTACCATCACCCGATCTATTATTTGGCATATTTATTAGGGTGATTGGACACTTTTGGCAGCAGGGCCGAATTATCTAGGGTTTTAGTCATCCAGTGGGGTGCACCATTCAGTGGGGGATTTCAGATCTACAGAGATTGAGAGGGATCTTGGAGATTCGGTCACCTAGGTTGTTCTTACCATCACCCGATCTATCAGTTGGCATATTTATTAGGGTGATTGGTCACTTTTGGCAGTAGGGCCGAGTTATTGAGGGTTTTAGCCTTCTATTGGAGCGTGGCATTCTTCAGCTGGAGAGTTTGGCATTCAGATCTGCTTGTATTGATCTTCATTTCCCATTCAACCTTTAGAGGCATCTTTTGTATTAGCGGGAGCATTTTTTAGTAGCGCTTATCTATTGTCTATCTTCTTGGACATTTTTTGAGCATTCCAGATCGACATCTTCATTGTAGCAGGTTTCTCTATTTTATGAATAAAGAAGAATTGAGATGTTTTGGATTGTCTATCTTATTGCATATGGTTAAGATATGTTCCATGGTTATCTCTTTCTGTTATTTGTTGCATACACACATATAAACACATCCAAAAGGTAGATCAGCAAAGTGTTTGACGAAATACCTCACTCAGAAAAAGTTTTAAAAAGACACCAAAACAGTGATGATTCTTGCATAATGGCTTGGGATCATTACATCCCCCTTTTTATAGACGATTGCAAAATCATAACCCAATATCTTGGTTACCCATTTTTGTTGTTCTTCTGAAGATAGTCTTTGTTCCAAGAAGTATTTAAGACTATCATGATGAAGAATTGAGATGTTTTGGTTTGTCTATCTTATTGCATATGGTTGAGGTATGTTCCATGGTTATCTCTTTCTTTTATTTTTTGCATACACACATATAAACACATCTAAAAGGTAGATCAACAAAGTGTTTGACGAAATACCTCACTCAGAAAAAGTTTTAAAAAGACACCAAAACAGTGATGATCCTTGCATAATGTCTTGGGATCATTACAGCACCCAACATAGGTTGTCTAGGAATATGAGATGTGGTTCTGGAACTCTAGCTGCTCAAAATGGAGTCTTGCATTCTTATATTTTGTTTTCTTCAAAATTGTCAAAAATTTGCGGGTATTTTTCCCACATGTTTTCTTCGTGCTCCCATGTAGCATCTTCAGGACCATATCATTTCCATTGAAACTTTACCATCCCTATTTATTTTTTCTTAATAAATTTGACTTTATGGTCCAGGATACATACTGGTTCCACCCAGAAATCCCCTTTGCGCTCCACCTAGATCACAGTCCAATCAATTATGTGGTTAGGGTCACACACATATTTCTTTAATAATGACACATGAAAAATATTATTCACTCTCATGGATGTAGGCAATGCTATCATGTATGCAACATGCCCTATTTTATAAGATCTCAAAAGGTCCACAATATTTTGTGGTCAACTTTGGGTAGTTTTCTAGTCTTCGTGAATTTCTCTTTGCCTTCATTTTTAAAAACACATGTTCACCCTTTTTAAAATATCTAAAAACTTTTTTTTTTCTACATAACTTTTCTACCTATCCTAGGCAGCCTTAAAATTCTTCTTGATATTTTCCATTTTCTCTTTCATTTCATTCAAGAAATTTGTCCCAATAACCACTCTTTCTGTTGGATTATCCCAACTCATTGGTGTTACACTTTCTGCCATACATTGCTTAAAATAGGATCATTTTTAATGAGTCTTGATACCCATTATTGTAATTAAATTCAATTAAATGAATATAATCCTCCCACTTTGATGTTCATTCCATCACATACATTATAAGCATGTCTCCAATTATTATGTTAGTCCTATCTATTTTCCCATCTGACTCTAGGTGATACGGTTTATTGAGATTTAAATTTGTCCCAAATCCTTTGAACAAACCCTTCAAAAAATTTGATGTAAATTTTGGATCTCTATCTAAAACAATTGCCTTAGACACCCCATGTAACCTAACAACTTATTTCATGTAGATCTCTGCAATATTTTTTCCTTGTGTGTGGTATTCACAAGAATAACATGTGCTACCTTGGTTAATTTAACAACTACCACCATGATGGAATCATGTTGCTTCATTGTTATGGGAATCTTAGTAATAAAATACATTGTGACTACTTCCCATTTCCATTATGGAATGGGAAATAGTTGTAGAAACCCCACTGGATGTCTATGTTATGTCTCCACCTTTTGGAATTCTAGACATCTCGTTATATAATTAGCCACTTCTTTCTTCATTCCTCACCAAAAGTATTGGTTTCTTACTACTAGAATTGTTTTATGATATCTCAGGTGCCCAACATATGGCACATTATGCATTTCCCTCATCACTATATTTTTCAACTCATTGGAATTTGGCACATATACCTTGCCTCTATACATGAGAATTCCATCCTCCTTCAACTCATAATATTTAAATTTATGTTGTAAATTTCTTTTATTGCCAATGTTGATTTGAATTTTTTGTTTCAATAATTTTATATTTCATATAAGTCTTGTACATGCTAATGGATGCAATGTGCATCTCATGAGATATCCTACTAAGTGCATCAACCACTTGTTTTTTTTTTTCCTTTCATGTGCTTAATCTCAAAATCGTGTTTACTAAGGAATTCCAGCTATACAGTTTGTCTGGCATTTAATGTGGGTTGTCCAAAAAAATGTTTCAGACCACAGTGGTCTATTCTTAGCTCAAATTTCCTCCCCACGAGGTAATATCTCCACTTTTTTAATGCATGAATAATGGTTGTTAATTCCAAGTCATGTGTAGTATAATTCCTCTCATGCTTTTTTAATTTTCCAGACTCATAGCATACCACATGATATTTTTGTGTGAGGACTCCACCAAACCCTTCCTTTCATGCATTAGTGCACACCAAAAAATATTCTTCTAGATCTACAATATTCAATATTGGCACATGTTGTGAAGATGTATTTCAGTTGTTAAAAACTCTCTTCACACTTGGAAGTCCATTCGAATTTCACTCTCTTCTTTTGAAAAGAATTAATGAGGCTTGCAATCTTTAAGAATCCTTTTATGAATCTTCAATATAACCAGCAAGACCCATGAATGATCTGACTTTTGTGACATTTATTGGAACTGGCCATCCTCTAATGGCCTTTATCTTCTCGAGATCAATTGTTATCCCTTTTTCTGAAATTATATGCCCCAAGTGGTGAATCTTCTTTGGATAAAAGATGCACTTGCTTATCTTGGCATACAACTTATGCTCTCTTAAAACTTTCAACACCGTTCTTAAATGTTTCTCATGTGCCTCTCTATCTTTGAGTAAATGAGTATATCATCTAGGAACACAACTACAAACTTGTCTAGGTACTCCCTGAACACTCCATTCATTAGGAACATGAAAATTACCAGGGCATTTTATAGTCCAAATGGTACTATCATGAATTCATAATGCATGTATTTTTTCCTAAATGTTGTCTTGCTAGTATATTCTTCCTTAATCCTCACTTGATGATAGCCTAATATCAATTCAACCTTGGAAAATAATATTGCACCTTTTAGATGATCAAATAAATCATCAATCATTGGAAAATAATATTTGTTCTTTATGGTGGCCTTGTTTAGTTGTCTAAAATCAATACACAACCTTAAGGTTATATCTGTATTCTTCACAAAACAAATTGGGGCACCCTAAGGTGATACACTTGGGCATGCATACCCCTTCCTTAACAATTCTTCAAGATTCATTTGCAACTCCTTCAATTCTAGTGTACCCATTCTATATGGTGTCTTGGACACTAGGGAAACTCTTGGCACCAAATCTAGAGAAATAAATGTCTCTCTTTGGTGGAAATCCTAGGATTTATCCAAAAACATCTTCAAAATCCATGAATATTGTATGGTCTTCAATACTTTCCACTTTCTCTTTGGTTGCCTCTTCTATATGTGCTACAAAAATCTGACATCCCTTCCTAAAACTATTTTTCAATTGCATCATTGAAATTTCTCTAACAACTACATCTCTTGGAATGCCTTGAACCTTCCCTTGCTTCCCTTCTTCATCAATACATGTGATTGTCTTGTTGTAACAGTCTAGTATAGCATGGTGTTTTTCCAACCAATCCATGTCAATTAGAAAATCATATGAATCCAAGGAATGATGTTCACATATACCTTTGTGCTAAGTGCATTCATGTCTATTGGACATTCTTTAACTAGCTCATTGATTTTCCTTCTAGCCCCTGTGGCTAACTGAACTAACCAATATTTCTTATGATAACTCCTTTGAAAGTGAAATATTTCAACAATGTTAGAGTATGTAACTATGGCTAGCTCCAGAATCAATTAAAAATGTTATGGGATGGTTATCAATCTTACCTTTCACTGCAATCACAGGGATTTGATATTTTGTTTGCATAGTTTCCAAGGCTGTATAAATGATTGGAATGATTCCTCCCATGTATTACATCATTTAATCCTCCTAAATGTTGTGGACAGTCCTCATTATTTCTCCTTTGTGAGGGTGGTCCCTGTATAATTGATTTCCCTCACATCCCCAACATTGTACAGACTACTGCCTTGGCCTTTTCCCAAATGAATGTGTAGTCTTGTGATGATTTTGGGTTGAATGACCTTGTTGATTTGCTTAGGAGTTGTTCTTGAAAAATGGTGGCTTAAAACCTTTCCTCCTTTGATCCTTTTTAACCTTCATCTTTTCATTCAAATCTTTTTGTAAAATTAGCCTTCCTTTGCTATGCTCATAAATATGCTTTTCTCTTCTTATGGCCTCCTCCAAAGTCTTGGGTTTATAATATTGTATCTTGTCACTGTAGAAAGAATGTAACCCACTCAGAAACCTTTGGATTTTGACCTTCTCATCCTTTATGAAGTCAACATACTTTTGTAATTCAAAGAACCTCTTATCATATTCATCAATTGTCATGCTTCCCAACTTGAGTTTGAATAACTCTTTCATCTTCATTTCATAATAATTCTCAAACAAATATTTATCTTGGAAATATCCTTTGAAATACCTCCATGAGATCATTTTCTCATCAAGGTGCTTGGCTTGCTTAAGCTGATCCCACCACATGGATACCTTTCCCTGCAAGTGGTAGTGTGAAATTCTAGCTTCTAACCTTGAGGGGTAATCGTGTAGCTAAAAATATTTATTCATTTCCAACAGTTAGGCGTCGACCTCTTTTCCTTTCATATGCTCGCCATTGAAATTTGGAAGTTTGATTTTCCTAAGTTCACCTTGCAATATGTCTTCCTCGGGCCTTGTTCTTTTCCTCCTGAAAGGAGACATAATTGGGTTGCTCTGTGGCTATGAAATTGTATGAGTTATTCTAGTTGATTTCCTTGGAGATGATGGTTTTAGTTTATACTTCTTGACTTGATGTCATTCCCATTATCATCTCCTTTTATTTAGGATATAGATGCGGTCACTTGTCTAGCACTAGTTGCTTGCTTGGTTCCAGAGTCTTTGTTAACTTTACTATGCAACATATTTAGACTCTGAAGTGTCTCTTCTTGAGACTTTATAATCCTTTCATTATCTACCCTATATCTCTACACTTATCTACGAAGGCTTCTCATAGTTACAAATTCATGCCTCCCTCTTCTTCCATTATACTATGTCTCAGCATTTCCCATGTAGACATGAAGACCTTGGACCTATTCCTCATGGATTTAATATCCCTCGGCATCTTCCATAAATCCAATCCTCATATAAGAACCAAAGTTGTTTTTGTGTACCTCTAATTCTACAAGAAATGTTCATGTAATAGTTATTGTTAGAACATGCATACTATAAAACATTTCATTAATTAGAACACAGGTTATTCTTCATATAAATTTATGAAGAACACAATACACTAGGTCAAAATATGATTCCCTTGGATACACTCATCTCTAAAACATCTCTCCAATGGTTGTACTCGTGCCTCATTTTGAGTTATGAGCAAAAATTTACAACATTTACAAGTTACAATTTCCACTCACTACTCTGTGTCCACTATTACATAAATTACTTTATTATTTTCTGAAATTTTTATTGCCCAATTCAAAATTATGGGTGGACATATGTTTTATCCTCCTCAATACCTTTCTAGTGATTGTTTGTTTGCTAAAATTTGAGTTATAAGATGAAATTTGTGGTCCAAAGAAGTTTAGATTGTTTTCCCATTTTATCCTTGTATGTTATAGGTATTGTCTTTCTCTTCCTGCGCATTCTTACATACCTAGATTCCAAATCTGGCTCCATGGTTGTCTTTTATGTTTCATAATATTTCCATAGACTTCTCATGTGCCTCAAATAGACTTATGAGTGATGATTTATGCCCTCTAGAAGTAAATTGGTGCCAAATTTTTACCTTAATTGTTTCAGTTGTAACTCTTTCATACGAGCTTTGTTTTGCACCTCGGGTATCTTGTTGGATAGCTCTCTCTATGAGTTATTTTATTTAAGATGCAATTACATAGTGTACCAAAGGTACACTTTGTTCTCATGGATTTTGATTACCTAAAAGCATCGTTTTGGGCCTTAAAATTGCCCCGCGAGTTGAAGACCTTCAAAATATGGAAAATTTCATATAAAATTATTTGTTTTATTGTCATAACATCCTCTTTAATCTGCAACATTGATATCAAAATAGGGTGAAATATTGGTCATTGATATAAACTCTATCGATGATTGATGATTGGCATTCTCTTTTGGTTCATGTAACACCCAACCAAAACTATCAACTAGATCATCGACCAATGGCCCTTTCCTTTGACAACTAATTTGCAAGGCATCGCTAAACTGGCCAACCTGACCATCAACCATCAATCGTCGATGATTTTCATCGGCAGATGAAACTCCTTACCAATTCGGTCAACCTGATCATCTTCCATCGACAGTCTCTTGGCTGACATGGAAACTACGTTGACATGGCATGACACGTAGATTTTGGTGTGGCATGATGCCTGGACTCTAACATGGCACTATAGCTGATGTGGAATGACACATCATCACCCTCTTCCTTCATATATGATTTTCAACTTCTCTTGGATGAATGGAAACCTCACCAAATTTTCCAACACGATCATCGGTCGTCGATGATCGACAATCCCTCTTGTCGAGCGAACACCTTTAAATCAACTAACCTGATGGTTGGTCATCAACAATTTCCATTTGCAACTGGAACACTTTGCCAATTCGGTCGACCTAACCATCGATCATCAATTATTTATATTGGTGAACAAAACACTTTTCCAAATCAGCCGACCCAACCATCGGTCATCAATGAATTCTCTTGGTCAACTCCAACACTTAGAAATTTTTGACCAAAAATAAGATGAGTCTGTGTTGTCGATTTCCAAGTTTGATGATCTTGATTATCATTCTAATTCCTTTTCCAACCTATGAAAACTAATTCGGACCGTCGATTTGTGCCACTTTGCAAACCTTTGAAAGTGAATCTTGGTCGTCGATCTACTAGACCTTGCCAAATTTCGAAAACCTTATAAGTTTTTAAATCTATTACAATAAATCTGGGTCGTTGATCTCAAAATCAGACATGATCTCGATCGTTGATTCACCAAACTTTCTAAAACAATCATTAAAACACAAATGTTTACCTTCTAGGTCGAATTTATCTCTACAAATTTGCAAATTGACACCATTAAACCTCTCTTTGATGGCTATGAGATAAATCTGACCTAAATTTTCTCATGAATTTGGGGATTTCATTCTCATTTTTCACCATTTTTCTCCAAATTCGCAAGACCAAAATATGCAACAATGAATTTTCCCAATTTGCACTCTACCTGGCCCATACAAGCCCAATGTTTGAACCAAAGACTTGGATACCATAATGTAATGTTCCCCAGCACAACTAAGGTCCATTACATGTGGAAATACTCATAAATTAAAAATTTTAAAGCTAACTAATTTCATGTAGCTTACCACCTTCGAACTACAACTAGATTTAACTAGTGTCTGTTACCATTAATTAAATGCATCTACAACATTTTAAAACAATCATGAATGCATCTAATAACTCACAGAGAAACATGTAAAACCATTCTCATACATAAAGTAAAATCACAATAATTAAACTCATAATGCAACATAGAAACAAATAAAACATGTATCTTTTTAAAGTAGTTGCACAACCAGCTACTTGGGATGGATGTTCCACCAAAACATAGACTTTTTCTTCCAAATATAAATATAAATTCACCCCCGAGATGAGGCTAGTAATCCAAAAAAGAGGGTGGTCTCTCAGTGTCCACTCACAACTCAAAAATCCCACAACCCACTAGTATTTTCCTATATTTATCATGATTTTCCACCAGTTCTCTTCCTCTCGACCTTCCCAACCCAAGGAATGTACCCCTTCTCTTATATCAGTCCTTCGTGCATCCCATTCATTTATTAGGGTATATCTAGTACAATTAACCAAGAATCTCTCTACTTAGAAACTCAAGGGAGATATTTTCTAGGAAAACTACCAATAAAACAACATCAAACACTTGTTGTTACAATGCAACTCACACCAGAATTCACTCTTCAATCCTGATAACTTGGCTCTTTGGTATTTATCTCCAAAATGCTCCAAAAGCTCTCTAGTGTTCTCTAGAACTCACCCTCCTTGGTTTCTCTAGCTCCCAACTCTTCTTCCCTATTCTCTCCTTGATGTTCATGAAAAAACATGAATTTTCAAAGTTGTCGTCACTCCCCATACAAATTTTCCTCCCTTTGGCTTACTTTCTTTACTTACACTCTTTCCAAAACTAATTGTACTCAACCCCCATGCTCCCAATAACTATGGGATGCCACTTCTCATACCCACCCTCTTACATTCATTCAATGATTAGCTTTGGGGACACTCAATAAAAATTTAGAAGGTTCATATACCAACAATAATTTTAGGAAGTGGGTTGAATTAATATACATGGGTAATTCCCCCTTGGACCCCTCTTAGACCCCCCCGTAGATTAATGCAACCCCCATATATGTCCATATTCCCTAGCATCTAGAATGACATTTTATTATTAAATTCAGAAATACAATTTGCATATACATCGCTTTCCATAGCCACACATTATATCTACATTAATCATTAAAGTAGGGATTATAGAGGGGATGTTACACTTCTCTCCCTAGCTGAAAATCCTTCTCTTGGTTGTAACCTACACACCACAACCACTAGCTAGCAATGGTAAATAATAAGTGAGATCAATAACCAAAATGACTTGGAAAATACTTTGAATCTCTATTCTATGGATTGATTCCAAGGCCTCTATTATGGGGAATCATACTTTGCATGCATCGATGTCACTCTTATTTCCAAATGCATACACCATGCTTTGCTTACTATTATTTTGGAGGCATCTGAGCTTGATGTTTTTTGTAGAATTGACAATGTTCTAGGCTTACAAGGTTTATGTTCTTAGCGTAACCTATTTAATGGAGTAACATGGACATATGTTCTTCACTCCATATTCATATATTTATATTTTCCCACTTTTATTTTGGCTTCATTGATCCCAATAACATTATCTGAACCAAAGCAATACAAAATCTGATATTCACTTGGCATTTTGCTTATGATTCTTTGTGGGTGTTTCAATATGACCATTCTTGTTCAGAGTGTTGATCATTTGATGAGAGAATCCAAACTCTGCTTACACTATGCATCATAAGGATTATATCATCCAAATTCCACAAAATACACTTGAGGACTTGGTTCTTGTCGCCCCCCCAAAAATCATAAGACTATTTAATCTCAGCATAACCTGGAAGACGCATTCGAATTCAATAAAATATGAGGCTCACATTTTAAAAGGTGTCACTCTCTATAATTGACTTCTTTATGCATCCATCCAACCCATCTCTATCAATGTCAATGTGTTATTAGTCATGGAATGGTAAATCTATGAAACTAGTGGAAGGAATGTTAAATCTATGAAACCACACGTTATCAACATTCTTTGATGAGATAAGTTGATAGAAGTGATTGGTATTTCATGTGGAATTAAGAAATTGAGAGATGAAACTAGTGGAAGGAATGTTAAAGCTCTGAAACTGCACTTTATCAACATTCTTTGATGAGCTAAGTCGATATAAATCATTGGGATTCTATGCAAAATTAAGAAATTGAGAGACCGATTATTAAATAAGTTGACCAACAATGAAATTAACCATCCAGCAAGAAAATGAATCAACCAATAGTTAATCAAGTTGACCAGTAATTGAATTAATCATCCAACAAGAGAGAAATCGACCCAGCTGATAAGAATTCATCCATTAGTGAATTAAAATGTCTAAGAAATAAATAAATCACCCCAGTAAGAAATAATCACCGAGGGAGGATTTCCATTGGTCCGGGAAAGGGAAAATTATTGTGGGTAAATAGAATATTACCTCGTTGATAAAAAAAAATCATCTAATACTAAATTAAAACATTTGGGCATAAGATAAGACACCCAAGGGAATGTGAAAACGTCCAATCATGAAACAAAATTCCCAAGGGGATGTGAATTCACTTTGGAACAAAGTAAAACTCCTAGGGGAATGTAAACTTAGCCCAGTCAAAGAGAAAATGACCCAAGAAATGAGAAAATGACTCAAGAAGAGAGAACATCCTATAGGTGAGAGAAATACACTAACAACTATGAAAATACAAATTGATCAACTTCTTTATTATTTTCAACAAGTGACTTTTACCATACATTAATCTCAAAATTTAAAGGAAATTTGATGGTGGACATTTCATAGTGATTGGGGTTATTCATTTGCAGACAGAGAATGATCTCTCACAAATAACATAATCAAGCATCAAATTAATATTAACAAGAGAAACATCAACACATGTAAAAGTTTCTTATAGTTCAATAAAAACATCAAGAAACCATAATAAACACAAAAAAATTACCCTGGAAACCAAAATGCAAAAACCAGCTTCGAATGAGGCCCAGTTTCTTCATTTTGGCAATCTCTAGTTACATTGAAACTAATGCTCTTTGTGCATCCTCCTCTCCTTGGAAAAAATACCCTTTTAGAATGAGAGTGGAGGAATAAATAGGGAGAGATGGGGGGTAAGGGAAATCCAACAATCATGGCCCTTCACTTCCCATTACCCTCTTTCTCTCTTCTCCTATTCTTATTTTTTTTTCATTTAATTCATTTTTTTCCTTTCACATTTTTATTATTCATCGTTTACATTTGTATTGACTTACAATGTTTGCTTAACCTTCATTAATTGTCTAATTGCAATGTAGGTACTAATTCTTACACCCATTAGTAAGTTTGGATCCATTTTGGATCAGTTACATACTTAAACTCTACTCATAAAGATCAAGGTATATCAATTCACTTCAATCCACATGATTTCCTCTAACGTGGAAGTATTTATGGGATAATTATTTAATATTTTAACATAACAATTGAAATTATTTATGCATGGAAATGGATCTGCTCTCAAACCCTTGTTCACAATGGATCAATAAATCCCATTAAATTTTTTTGAAATTTTATCTATATAATTTCACACATGAACTTCATTAAACCAACAATTATATAATTATATATAAATCATAATGTATTAAAAATAAATAACATGCATATTTAGAACCATAATAATTGCATTGATTTACCTATGAAGGGTTTTCCACTCATCTATAGTTCATATATTATAGATCCACCCTTGAGTTGAGGTCCATCATATGACAAGAACATATCTCTTGGATCTATAGAAAACCCCAAGGTTCTCTTGGGAAAAATGCACAACTATCAACATCTCAAAACCTCTTCCAATCTAATAATATAAAGGAAGACATGGTTATCCAATATTAGGTATATTTCATCCCTAAGAACCAATATTTTATCAACCATAGTGCATAGAAAAAAATACTCATTCAATCTTCAATTAGTTATTCCTACTCATAGTGTCATCCTCTCCATGTTAAAATAATCCATCATCTACATCTATTTTCCTCTCCAATTCCATAGAGAATAGGATAATCTAATTCCAATGCCAATAACTATATTCCTCTCTAATTCCAATATAAAGGTCCCAACAAGTACCCATTGTATCAATGAAGCTTCTTATCTCTCTCCTTATTTATCATACCATATGAAAATAGTGAAACCTACCAATATCCATGGTTGTAGAAAATTTTATCTTAGGGCATGAGAGCTATGACCTAGAGAGAGGTATGATCCTTCATAGATGCACAATATTAAACCCTTAATGAGTAAACAATGGAGTAATCCTTAGGAATACACCTAAGCTTCCTAAAAATAATCATGATGGGATAATGAGTGATGAGAAAAGCATAACCCTAATAAAATGAACAATAAAAATTGAGTGAGTAGAACACAATCCTTTCCCTATTTTCAAACACACACACACACACACACACACACACACATGTGTGTGTGTGTGTACAAATATACATATACATGTATAAATTATCTTGACTTTCCACTTGTCATGTGCATGTATACATAGTTTTTTTCCTTATTTTATTAAATCATGGGCCATATCTCTCTCTCTCTCTCTCTCTCTCTCTCTCTCTCTCTCTCTNCTCTCTCTCTCTCTCTCTCTCTCTCTCAAACTTATTCACCTTGCACATTTTATCATATGCATTATGTAATAAAAGAAATCATGCCCTTATTGGGTAGTGGGTCATCATTGTCTTTGGTTTTTAGCCTCCATTTGTCAATAGCTAGCTTAGGATTAGTGATGATGAATTTTCACCCATCATTGGCCTACTCATGCTTAAGAGTCTTTTTAACTTTTTTGATAGAAAACACAAGTTATGGGAACATTTCATTATGAAGCGTATGGGAGGCCAATTATGCCTCCTTTTAGAAGTACCATCATGATGATGAAGCCATCCTTGAAGTCAATGAGATTTAGTTGAATGAGAAGAGGAATTGGTAGTGGGGTACCTTATTTGTCATGTGTTAAAAAAAAAAAACTAAAGTGTCACAAGAGAATGAAAGTGGTGTGAAAAAAAATGACCCTTAATGTGGAAGTTAGAAGAGCATTGTATACTTGAAATACATCTTGTTTTTTATTCAAATAAAAACATTTAGAGAGAGTTGAAATCAAGAGAACGACCATCAGAGAAAGAAAAGAGACCACTTGCAAAAAATATGGAAGGTAATTATATATACAATCTCTCGATATGAGCCAGTCATCCCATGCTCACGCAATAGCCAATTCAAGAAAAAACATGTGACCATGTATTTGTAAGATGGTATAAATAAATATAGGTCATGATAGATACGAAAATGAATGTTGGTTCCATATAAAATATGTGATGGCACAATGTCACCCGGTCGGGGTACATAATTGCAATAGAGGATGTCCATGGTGGTGGAAGGGTTAGTACATGTTGAGAGCTCACTAGAGGTAATCCCAATATGTAGGCTCATGATAATAGTGAAAAGGAGACATATATGTCCATGGTATTCAACTAGACATAGAACACTAACATCACAAAATATGAATCTCCAGAATGAAATAATGAGTTGAAGTCGAGCATGGGAGAAATCATATAATCAGTAATCAATGATGGAAACCATTACCAGATGAGAGGAAACCCACTAATATTGAAAATGGTTACCAAGATACAAGTACAAGCATGCATAATGTGAATGGATGTGTAGTGTTCACCACTACTAAACCCATAAAATTTTTAAAAAATCGGATACCATTAAACTAAAGGAATCTAATAACATTTCCAAAACATGAATATAACTAGTTATACACATACAAAACAACATATAATTCTCTCAAAACATAGAATTTATGCACAACAAATTAAACTCATAAATAAAAGTAAGAAACAGAGAAAAAACACTTATGTTTTAACAACAATGTGCAACCGGATGCAAGGGACGGTTGGCATTCCACACAACCATATATTTTTTGCTCCAAATCTCAACATTAAATTGTAAATGCAGATGAACCTGCACAGATAAGATCTAGCTATCAAAAATACATACATAGTTGTAGATAAATGAGAAAAGATGGAAACGCAAGAGTGAGAACCAAAGTGTTTTCATTAACCAAATGAATGAATGATCATTTACACGTTCTATACTCTGTATAACTCAACTAATGCGCACTGGAGGAGAAGCCAATGCACCATAGTGGTGATCTAGTGTGATCGGGACACACGCTGGCAGTTACGAGGGTAAATTGTTTCCTAGTCCGAGTTAACTAGTCTCTCAGCCTTTAGTTAACTGACTGAAACATAGTGAAGTGAGGAGGAGATCGGGGAATCATGAGTAATGTGCTAGTCTAGTGATAATCCCAAGGATAGTGCACATTAGAAGGTGATGATCCCAATGTTGCATGGTGATGAAACTAATGTGGCATTAAGACTCTACTCAATTGATCAAACTGAAGTGTGAATTGAAGAGAATATTCTCCTAGAATTTAGGAAAAGGAATATTCTCCCTAAACTATAGGAGATTGAATAATGACTACTAAAAATAGGGAAAACCTTAGGAAAAAGAAATCTTAGGTGTGTGTGAAGTATCTCCAACACCCCCCTTGAACATCACTATGGTGAAAATAAAGAATGGGTCACGACAACGAGGCCATGTTAGGTACCCGAAAAAAAAGATACACTGAAATAAATGAGGAAAGAGGGAAAACCTCATGGGAAACACCCCCCCCCCTCAAAGTATAATCTATGTAAAAAAAGAATTAATAGTTTCCAGGCAATTGTGTCCTTCACTCCAAGATGACTATGTGGAGAATGGAAATTCTGCTTAGTGAAAGTCTTGGTGAATATGTTTGCATATTGTTTTGTTGAAGGACAGAATTGTAGGTCGATGATCCCCTCATGTACTAAGTCCAAGATGTAGTGCATGTGGATATCGATGTGCTTCGTCTGCTGCCTCTGAACTGGATCTTTGAAGAACTTTAGAGTGCTCAGGTTGTCACACCAGATGACGATGGCCGATGAAACTAAATGCCCAACTCAGTGAGAAAATGTTGTAGCCAAATAGCTTGAATGGTTATGTTAACTACCCCTCTGTACTCTATCTCGGATGAAGATAGAGAAATAATTTCCTACTTCTTTCTCGACCAACATATAGGCCCAGAACCTAGATTAAGTGAGTAACCATATGTGGGCTTGCGATCAATGTTGTCACCAGCCCAGTCAGGATCAATGAAACTGATGAGTTCTAATGTATATTATGTTGCATAGTGAATCCCAAAGGTGATGGTTCCCTGTACATATCAAAGGATATTCTTTGCAACCTTCCAATGTATCTCATGTGGCTCTTGCATGAACCTAGATATTGATCCAACTGCATAGGGGAGGTATGGTTTGGAGTGTGTGAGATACAACAAGCTCCCCAGTAGTTGTTTATAGTTTATTTTCCACCAGTGGAGTGTCCCCACCATCCTCAAGTCTAACTCCTGATAAGAAGGGATTTGGGGAAGACTTGCAATCTATTATGTGAAATATCTTGAGGATATATCATGCATACTTGGCCTGAGATAGTTTCATGCATGATGCATCCTAATAGATCTCGATTCCAAGGAATAAATGTAGTAGACCTATGTCTGTCATCAAGAACCTTTCATGTAGAATCCTCTTGACTACAAAAATCACTGAAGTTGAGCAACCAATGATCAACAAATCATCAACATACAGAACTAGGAGTAGGAGTGAATCAATCATCCTAACCATGTAAACATTTGGGCTTGATTTAAAATGTACAAATTTCTTTGACAGTAGGTAGGATTCCATATTGGCATACCATTCCCTCGGGGCCTGCTTGAGGCCACAAAGAGACTTCTTTAGTCGACAGACGAAAGATGAATCTTGCATGAAGCCTTGGGGTTGCTCCATGTAGATCTCCTCAGAGAGATATCCATGAAGAAATGCATTATTTTTGTCCATTTGATGGACTTCCCATCCCTTGGTTGCTGCAATGGAAAGTGACAAACATATGGAATCCATATTTTCTACTGGAGCGAAGGTCTCATCATATTCAATGACGTGCACCTGCTGAAAGCCTTTGGAAACTAGCCTAGATTTGTATCTACTAACATGTCCATCTGATGCACTCTTGGACCTATAGACCCATCTTCACCTGAAACAGTTTCCTCCTAGAAGGAAGGGGAACCAGATCCCAAGTCTGGTTCTCAAGGAGGGAGTTGTACTCCTCCTACATGGAGGATTGCCAAAAGGGATTTCCAGCAGCCTCGCCATAATACTATGGATCTGAAGACTGAACCAAGAAAATATTCCTGAAGGGAAATGGTTTAGTGGAAATGAGTGCAATAAGAGAATCCTCGAAATCATATCGAGTCCTCCTAGTATCAACTAGATCACCAATGATATCCCCTGCATCCTGAAGAGCAGTTTGTTCCCACTTGGGCCTCAGCTCTAGCTCTGCATATGCATCTGCATGCACTGACTATGCATTTGATTGTATGGAATTTGTATTTGAATCATCTGAAGAATATTCGTCATGTGCATTCTCATCATCTCTGACAGGTGGAAGAACAAAAGTGTTTGCATGTGGCTGTCAAGGTACATGCAAGATAATTTCCTCGAATTGGACACTACACTCAATGATGAGCCGGTTTGTGGAGAGATAAATGAGTATGTATACCTTCACACCTTTGGGGTATCCAACAAAAATACACTCTGTACTTTTTGGATCAAGTGCCTTCCTATTCTTAAAGGGAATCATGGCCCATGCACAAGAACCGAATATATGAAAGTGGGTCACTTCTGGTTTGAGGCCGCTCCAAGCCTCGAAGGGGGTTTTATCCTTGAAAAATATACGGGGAGATTTGTTTTGTATGTAGGATGCATAATTAAGTTCTTCAGCCCATTATCTCTGTGGAAGTGACTTTGCATGCAGCATGCACGATACCATCTCTTTCATGGATCTATTTTTCCACTCAACCACTCTATTTTTCTTTGGAGTATAACGAACCATGTGCTACAATTGAATCCCACCCTTAATAAAAATATTTTGTATCTCATGGTTTACATAATCCCCCCCCATTATCTTTTTGGAGGACTTTAATCTTCTTTCTTGACTGTGTCTCAACAAGGGCTTTGAAATCTTTGCAGTGTTGAAAGATCTATGATTTTTTCCTGAGAAAGAAATTCCATGTGAAGCATTAGAAATCATAAAAAAAAATGAGCATGTACCTTGATTTACTAATTGATGGATGCATAAAAGGGCCCATGAGGTCACTATGGATCAGATCCAAAGGAAAGGAATCCTTATGAGTCTTTCCATGTCGAATTTCTCTTAAGGGTATTTTCCAAGAACACATCCCTCACAAATTCCTTTGGAGAAGTGGATGTCAGGTGGACCTTCAACCATTCCCTACTTGCTAAGTTGATTCATATATCTAAAATTTAAATTCTTGAACCTTTTGTGCCATATCCTACTACTTTCATCAGCAAGGGTAAGCAGTAATGCAGAATCTGGTTCAATAAATTCAAAAAAATGTGTAAAGTCTGGATTGATGATTTACCTCACCAATAGCAACCTTGGAATTGGTTTGCATTTCATAGATATCCATAGCATCAGGTGTGAATACTATTGTTGGCCCTTGGTTATGTATTAAGGAATAAAGCAAAGATTGAGGAAGAAGAAATATAAAATACGAAGTGCGCGGAAGGCACATAAACCGAGGAAGGGTCAAAGTGGTTAAAGAAGAAGAAAATAAGGAATGATGTAAGGAAAAGCAAGCCATTGAAAGAGAAGATAGAGGAAGAAAAAAAAAACAAAGAAGATGGATCATGGACAACTTAGCAAGCAGAAGAAGACACCAATGGGTTCTTTGGAGCACCTCGTGGAAAAGAAGGAAGAACAAGCTGGCGAAGCCTTTAAAACATGGGTCATATGGACCTATGGTTTTGGCATCTAGGGTTTTGACACTTAGACTTCAGTCTAAGATTGTACAAGAGTCATGTAATGTATAAATAAAGGTCTATAAGAGTTGAGAGGGTTAGTCTTGGATTATGATTATTGGTGATGTTATTGGTGATAGAAATATTGAGTCTGTATTCTGGATCTTCAGCTGGGTGTGAAGATCAACCCTACAACTGGGTGTGAAGATCAACCCTGCAGCTGGGTGTGAAGATCAACCCTGCAGCTGGGTGCATAGGGAGGGGAGAGAAAGAGAAAGAGAGAGAAAGATCTGTAGCTAAGTGTGCAGATAGAACTATATTTTTTCATATAATATATCAAGAAACAAAGTTTTGTGGACGTAGCCCTAGGGAGAGGGTGAACCACGTAAATCTTGTTGTTCTTTGTGGTTGATGTTGTGTTATTTGCTATCTGTTATATTGTTACTGCATGTATGTTTTCCCTATTAAAGATAGAAGGTATAGCTAACTTCGCGAAGCTGAGTGTAAGAGTGTTAAAGAATATCTAGATTGCATTGCATTGTTGTTCTGGAATCACTTTGCATTTCCTCTGGTTGTAGACACTTGTGTCCTACAACCCCCCTATTGCTGCTTCAAGTGAGACTTCATATGCTTTGCAGGTGTTGTCGAAAGGGGCAGTAGTTATGGTTTGTTGGTGCATTGTTTGAGTTGAACCCTGGGTCTTCCCCTATGCCAACAAATGGTTCTTTTGTCAGGAACATGATCTTCTTGAGGGAATTTCAAGGTGGTTTCCATAGAAGACAAAGATTTAGAATTGGATAGAAGAACAAGAAAGGGACTTCTCCGTAGCTTAGAACAAAAACCCTAGCATTAGTACAGAAGACTGGTTGGAGAGGTAAATCTTTACGGATGTGCATGAAATTTTCTTTACAGGAGTTCATAAGGAGTTATACGAGTGGTTATCCAGACTAGCAAACACTCAGTTTGAAATCATATCTAGACCACCTGTGGTTTGGAAAGAGGCGATGATCAATAAGGTCAAGAGAGTTGATAATGTTGTGTCTAGAGAAGTAGATCTCTAGTTTGATAACACTATTGGACGGTACATTACTAAGTTTTCTATTGACAGAGTAGAATCATATAGTTAAGCAAAGAGGTATTTATTCAAAGGACCTAGAGGAAATTTTCTACACTTATTGAAGTTAAAGATTAAGATGTTATTTCATGAGAAGAATATCTTGAAGATATAGTAATCAATTGGATTTAAAAGTTGATGTTCAAGAATTCAGACAGTGACAGTGACACAGAGGCTGGACACACGCGCAGTGGGAGATCGTTCAGAGAGGTTCCTCTTGAGAACCTGTTTAATAAGAATTACTGAGGTGAGGGATTCTACAGTGGAGAAGAAGAATATCTAACAAATGAAGAGTATTTATATTCCGCAAGAGCAGAGGAAGTAGAGACTGAAGAAATTTGTCGAGGAGAACTAGAAACTTCAGGTACTGCACCAACTGTCGAAGTAAGTATTATTATTCCTCCTGTTGTTTTATCAGCATTAAGTAGCAATATTAACCAAAGTAATCAGAGAGCACGTAGAGAAATGTTACAAGAATTTTAGTACATACTCAGTCAAGAAACCCAGGAAATTCCATGGCAGAAGAAATGAGGTTACTTATTTTTAGAAGTGATGGATCTGAAGATCCTGGCCAGCATTGGTTCTTATGAGAAGTTGTATGGAGCATTAAGAAAGTCACTGACAAAGCTGTTAAGAGAGATCAGTTTAGTACTACCTTGAGGGACTACACCCTAAGATGGTACATGAAGTTTGTTAGAGGATCTGTACAACCTAAACTGCTAAGTGACATTAAGACTACGTTGAGTGCATAATTCAAGAAGCCTAAGTCGGAGTCGCAGTGTGTTATAGAGTTGAAGGAAATCAAGCAGAAGGTGACTGGACCTGTTTGGGAGTTTGATCAGAGGTTTAAGAACTTGACATTCCATTTAATTTTTTAGATCCTAGACGAACAAAACAAGGAATGGTTCATCGTTGCCCTCCTGCCACACATCAAAGTTCCTCTGATGCAAAAAAAGTTTGCTTCATAGGTTGAAGCATTGGAGATCACCATGAAACTAGAAGCATTCCTCGTAGGATAATCCAATCTAGGTATCAGTTAGATCTTGAATCAATTTACCAGTTTATCTTTACAGGTTGAAGATATGAAGAAGGACAAAGGAAAAGAGAAAAGAGTGTTGATTAAGGTTGGTTTTCATTGATGTCAACCCTTGAAGAAAGACCTGTAGCACAAAGGTTTGGGTAATGGACACAATAGTGTTTGATGTAAATATGACTCATTATTTTTTTTTCATGGTTGAT
>CBVK0100086740.1:0-17157 GCA_900067695.1 Picea abies
TTATTTTTCCTAAGGTTATTCCTTGTTTATTAGTCATAATTAATCATTATCCAGTCTCCTATATTTTAGGGGAGAATATTCCACCTGGAGAAGATTCTCTTTCAGTTGACACTTCAATTTGACTAGTTGAGTTGAGTTTAGATGTTGCATTGGTTTTGTCACCATGCAACATTGGGATCATCACCAACTCACTACTATTTTTTCAGTCAGTTAACTAAAGACTAGTTGACTAGTTAACTCGGCTAGGTGGTAGTTCACTCCCATAATTGCCTGAGAGACTAGACTAGGTGTCAGTTTACTCTTGTAACTGTTGGTGTGTGCCCAAATCAATCTAGACCACCACTATGGCTCATTATTTACTCATGTATCCTATATCTATTGTAAATTATTCACTCTTTGAGTGTGGAATACAGTTAATGAGAATTCTTCCATTCTTTCTATCTTGCTTCTTCTTTCTCAATTTCTCTCTGCAAATGTGTGTAGTATTTTCTAGCTAGATCTATTTTGTGCAGGTTCAACACATTTACAATAGACACCCAATAGAACGGAATGATACACAGAACTGATTTTATCAAGACGAGGAGTCCCCCTCTCGATAGCCATCGGCACCCACAAATAAAATATTGCTTGAATATTTTTCACTATCTAGTTCTAATCCTCATAACCATATGTGTTGGGCTTCAAAATGAAACCCAGATACTTTAAACTATCATCTATGTTTTTTTCTGGACATAGGGAAGAGTGATGTTCAATTGGTCTAGAGCCTCTTCCCTGATAGAGAAAACCATCCAAGAATATTTTGACATTTTAATTTGTATTCTTGCCACTAAGTAGAAGAGATCCAAAATTAATTTGATTGACTGAAATTCCTATACAGTCCTTGCCCAAAATGAATGGTATCATCCACAAACAATAAATGAGACAAAATTTTGAAATATGAAATCCTTATTCCTTTTAGAAGGCCTTTATGTTTTGCATCATGGAGGAGTAAACTTAACCATTATGCCACTATCAGAAAAAGAAAGGGGGACAAATAAAACCCTTGTCAGATACCTCTCGATGATCAAAAAGTAGGGTAGGGCGAGCCATTTATTCGAACTGAAAAAGAAGCAGACTCAATACAACCCATGACCCAGTTCACAGTACTCAAATTCATCCCCATTTTAATAAGAGCAAGTCGTAGGAAGGCCCAATTGAATTTTTCATAGGCTTTTGACAGATCTAAATTCAATGTAATGGAAGCAAGCTTATGGGTATTAATAGAATGGAGATCTTCCTGGGCTAAAGCTACAACATCATGGATTTGTCTTTTGTTCAAAAAAATGAACTACTCCTCTGAAATAGCATTGCTAAGGATAGGATTTAATCTACTCACTATGATATTTGAAACAAGATTATAAATCAGAGTGTGATACGAGATGGGATTGAATTCTTCAAAAGACACAGTGTCTTGTTTCTTAGGAATCGAGACGAGAAAAGTATTATTTAAAGCACTAAAAAAATTTCCAAACCTCTGGGATTCATTAACAACCTTTAGCAAGTCTTCTTTTATCAACTCAAAAAAACCCAAGAAAAATTCAACGGAGAGCCCTTCAAGCCCCAGGATTTTTTTTGTTTTGGAAAGACAAGAGAGTGGACAAGATTTCACCTTCTGAGATCTCACACTAGAGTGACTCATTCATTTCATCTGAAAACAAGAAAGGAAAGAGACCGACCACTTTTAACACTTCAAGAATAGGGCAACCTATTGGGGCCTTGAAAAGATCAGAGAAGAAACTCTTCCCTAATGTTGCGATTTCCTCCTAGGAGGACACCATTTCTGCATTTTGGCCCCTGATTTGTGATATGTTGTTTATAGTTTTCCTAAAGTTAGCAAACTTATCTAAAAACTTTTTATTATTATTATCACCTTCTTTGAGCCATGTCGCTTGACTCTTTAGCCTCCACTCAGCTTCATCCAAAGCTAATAGATCCTATTTTTTCTTTAAAAGACTAGACAACTCTCCCTCCTCTAAATCAAAAAAGGTTCTTGCCAATTTGGCCACCAATAGAAAATAAATCCTACCCTCAATTTCCCGCAAGGCCTCCCCCACTTTTTGTTTAAAATCTTAGGCCCAGGCACAAGAGACTTTGTTAATTTTAGAAATATTTTTCACAAACTGGTGCATATAGGAGTTACCCTCCTCTTCACTCAGGTGGGACCATGAGGATTCCACCAAATCCTTATATGTTTCTTCTCACAACCAAAAGTGATTAAACTTGAAAGGGATAAACAGTTTGCGAACCCCCTTCTCTATTTTCAACAAAATGGGTAGGTGGTCTGACGATACCTCCCTTGATGCCCACAACTTGAAAACCTAAGGCTTTTCTAGAAGGGATTATGATAATAGAAATATGTCAATCTGCTTTGCGACCAAATTGACACCTCCTCTTCCATTTCGCCACGTCTGAGATAATTTTCCAGGCTCCAAATCTACCAATTGGTTCTTTTCAATCCACTGAACAAGAAAACCTTCTTGATAATCCCTCCTAGGGTGGGCTCCCCAAACCTCTTGGATTGAGGCTGTGAAATTTAAATCTCCCCCAAGGATGAAATTTTGGAGGTACAAGATACCGTAGTCACACAAATTCTCCCAAAACAAGACCCTATTAGCGTACAGCCCATACAGATTTACCAACCTAAATATCGAATTAAGTTGACTTTCCACCAAGTCAACCACCATCCAAAAAATAATGAGTGGTGTGGCTATCACTTTTACATGTGGACTCCATGCAGAAAGGAGTCCACCTGAAATACCTTTTGAATCCAAAGTACAAAAAGTCCAATCTTTCAACCATGGCCAAAAGAGGTCCACTGCTTTCCCAACAACACACATTGTTTCTTGTATCATAATAACATTCTAATTGCATGAATGTACAAACCTTTTGAGCGATAAAATTTTCTGGGATCCCCCTACCCCTCTTGCATTCAGGGAAACATCGATCATTGGGTCACTTTGTCATAGGTTATCCCCTCTCTAAGGGACCGAATGATTGTGGATTGTTTTACGTCTCTTATTTCCTTTTTTGCTTGAACCTCTACCAATAAAAAAAATGATTTCCTTCTAGATTGACTACAGAGGACCTTTTTCTGAAGCTAGACCACCTAGCCGACCTTCCACAATCCCCAATTTGAATTTCAACCTTAACATATAATATGACATGAGCACAGACTTTGAGAAAGAGATTCTTAGATATTTTTCCAACGAAGAGAAAGTTGACGAGGAAGTGGACCTAGGTGAGGTTGGCTTCTTTGAAAGGTTAGCTTTTGATTCCCCCTCATAGGCAATCCTCGGGATGACTGGAGGGGAGAAAACCCCTAGCTCAAGTAGAGTGTCAACACTCATGAAACAAACATAATTTTCCTTCGAACCAAGGGAGGGGTACTTGGAAACACAAGGAACATAAGACTCTTCGTGACAAAGAGGGAATTTTGAAGGACTCTAAAGATGAGACTTACCTGTCATTAAATATGACTTATCCTTGGAAGAAGGAAATTCCTTCTTCATAAATTTGATTTCCTCAAAATTTGAACCTGAAACTTCATCCAGTACCTCATTTTTATTGCTACCATCGTCATTTGATGTTGCCTTTATTTTCCATACTGTCCTGAAGAGGGGGGACTAGGAGGAGGGCCTACGACACTGCACATGTAGGTGAACGACCTCATGGTAGCCAAAGCACCTGAAAGGAACCCTCCAGTAGTCTATGTGTTGCACCCATCTAAAGTCACTGCATATTAACTCTATATCATCCAACAATGCCTCCTTCAATTCCACTTCTATGTGCAACCAGACCCATCTTCTATCTTTTTTTTTCTCCCACTCAAGCTCACAACCAAGAAACAAGCTAATAGAATAACTAATTGCAGTTAACACCTCCTCATGCCAAAAGACAAGAGGAAAATTCGAAAGAATTTCCTAGACTTTAGTGTGAGACATAGATTCATGAGTTGGGTTGAAACTAATATCCCATTCCTTCAACACCAAACTAGAAGCCCCTCACTACCAAACCCAACTAAATATTTTTTCCAAATCCTCTTTGGAGTGAAATTTAAAAATGACCCACCCTCTCGCTAAAGTATGAAAATCTAGGCTCTAACCTATGATAGCATACCAATTCTCATCTAGCCATCCCCTAAGAGCCTGGGGGGACACCACTTTCCCAAAAAATCTATCCATCTATTTTCAAAAAAATGGGTAGGTGGTCTAAGGGTACCTCCCATGAGACCCACGACTTGAAAACCTAAGGTTTTTCTAGAAGGGCTTCTAATAATAGAAATATGTCAAGCCAATTTGCAACCAAATTAACACCTCCTCTTCCATTTCTCCATGTCTGAGATAATTTTTTAGGATCCAAATCTACCAACTGGTTCTTTACGATCCATTGAACAACAAAACCTTCTTGAGCATCCCTCCTAGGGTAGTCTCCCCAAACCTCTTGGATTGAGGTTGTGAAATTTAAATTATCACCCCCAACGATGACATTCAGGAGGTACAAGATACTGTAATATACCTAGGGAGGTAATATGGGTGGTAATATGGGAGGTACCCAATGACAATGGGAGTTAGATATTATTAGTGGAGGTCATTCAATGTAAGGTAGACTATGTCCACCATTGTATTAAATAAGGCCCACTATGGTAGTTGGATAGAATAAATGGGTAGTTAGCGACAATAAATGGGTTTTCTAGAAGATACCTTCTCTAGAATGTTCCTAGGATATAGAGAATGTTATATAAGGAAGTGTGAGAAATGCAATTGGCATGTTGAAGAATATTGTGAAGGTACAAGAAAGTATTGCTTGAGGAGTTTTATCCTTCCATAAGGATTAATATATGGTGTTACCCTACCTCAAGGGTTTTCTCTATTTCTTGTGTTGAATAGTGTGGTGAATGGTTTGGTTTATTCTTGGTTATTTCTTAAGTATATTTACAGATCTGGTATAGATACACAACATTTGGTATCAGAGCTCTTTCCTTGGGAAAATAAGGGAAGCAATTCTTGGTTAATTTTTGCAGAATTGTTTTTAAGAAAAAAGGGGGCGATGCACCTCAGGCTCAGATATGAAAATTTATGCTCATAACTTTCAGAAAATAATTGGATATTTGGATTCCTCTAAAAAAAATACCCAATTTCAAAAAAACAATCAGCCGAATAGAGCCTGGGAAGTAAAGTTATGAGCATTTTAAATTCGACAGTTTTTCAAGGTTTTTCCGGAAAAAACCGTGATTTTCTGCAGTAAGTTATTTTTAACCTTGGTTTTTGTTGTATATTTTGTCCAAGAAAGATGTATTTTACTGGGAATGATAAGTCCTAGTATTTAAGAATTTATAAATTCCCACAAGTCAGAATGGAAAGAAAAGTGGAAATTTCAGTTATATCTTTGTTTCGGAGAGGATGCCTTAACATGGAATCAATCATTGGACTATTTCGCACCGATGAAACTTTCGGATGAAGAATTGGAAAAATTACTTTTAAATAGGTAGTCTCGTGTGGGAAAACAAGATAAAGAGAACACCAAGGGTTTAATTTTATGTGAAAAATCTATATTGCATGTTCATGGATGTCTTCATAAAGAAAATATCATTGTTTCTATTAACCCCAGTTGTAGGCATAATTTTATCAACGTTCACTTGGTTAATAGAATGAAAATTGCTGCAAAGAATATTCAAAGCACACAGGTTGAGGGTAAAAATATTCAAATCTTTAAAGATTTGAAAATTACCATGGATAAATATGTGTTGAATTCAAACTTTTATTCTATAGATATGGGTGATGTGTATATTGTTTTGGGATATCCTTGGATGGACTCAGTTGATACAGTTAATATTAATGTGCAAAAGAAATTTTTGAAGTTGTGGTACAAGAAAAATAAAAACACATCGCAGGATGTGTCTCTCAGTAAGTCAAGAGGAAACATGATGACCAACACAGAAGTTATTGTAGCATCCAAAGAGGAGTTAGAGGCCGAGTCTACAGAAGGAGATGAAGCAGAGCCACAGGAACAAAACACTAAAGAAGCTAAGGAGGTCATTGACTCAACCACACAAGGGGTTGTAGATTTGAAGAAAAAGGAACCAATTCCTACAGTTGTTGTATATCTCCATCCACATCATATAGAGAAACAACAGTCATCAAGGCAAGGGCATGAGCATCAATCCCTGTATGCACCAGCAGGGAACTAGAAAGGAAACCAATCAAGTGGTACACGGAGGCCTACCAGCACTATAAGAAGACATCAGGCTTGAGAACCAAGTCCATGGAAACATCATCACGATGCAAAGCAAGCTCGGGGTGGCATGACAACAATTTTACATCATGGTCAACTTCCATTAGGATGGATAGATGGTCGTACTTGGTACCAGTTGGATACAATTCTCAGTTGGTCATATCGTATGGTCTCTTCTCATGTTTTTGGAACGAAACATGCTTAAGGGGGGTGGACTGTAATATACCTATGGAGGTAATATGGGTGGTAATATGGTAGGTACCTAATGAGAATGGGAGTTAGATATTATTAGTGGAGGCCATTCAATGTAAGGTGGACTAGGTGAACCATGGTATTAAATAAGGCCCACTATGGTAGTTGGATAGAATAAATTGGTAGTTAGAGATAATAAATGGGATTTCTAGAAGATACATTCTCTAGAATGTTCCTAGGAGATAGAGAATGTTATATAAGGAAGTGTAAGAAATGTAATTGGCATGGTGAAGAATATTGTGAAGGTACAAGTAAGTATTGTTTGAGGAGTTTTATCTGTCCATAAGGATTAATATATGGTGTTACCCTACCTCAAGGTTTTTCTCTATTTCTTGTGTTGAATATTGTGGTGAATGGTTTGGTTTATTCTTGGTTATTTCTGAAATATATTTGTAGATCTGGTATAGATACACAACGGATACTATAGTCACACAAATTCTCCCAAAACAAGACCCTATCAACATACAACCCATACAAGTTTACCAACCTAAATCTTGAATTAAGTTGACTATCCATCGAGTCAACCACCATCCCAAACGAAATGATTGGCGTGGTTGTCACTTTTACATGTGGACTCCATGCAGAAAGGAGTCCACCTGAAAGACCTTTTGAATCCAAAGTGAAAAAATTTCAATCTTTCAACCATGGCCGAAAAAGGTCCACTGCTTTCCCAACAATGCACATTGTTTCTTGTATCAAGATAACATCTGAATTGCATGAATGTACAAAATATTTCAGGGATAACATTTTCTAGAATCCCCCTACCCCCGGTGTGTTCAGGGAAACAAAAAACATTAGGTGACTTTGTCATAGGCTATCCCTTCTCTAAGGGAATGAATGATTGTGAATTGTTTTATGTCTTTTATTTCCTTTTTTTCTTGAACCTCTACCAATGAAAAAAATTATTTCCTTCTAGGTTGACTACAAAGGGTATTTTTCCAAAGCTAGACCACCTAGCCAACCTTCCACCAGCCCCAATTCGAATTTCAACCTTAACATATAATCTGACTTGAGCACGCACTTTGATCAAGAGCTTCTTAGATAGTTTTCCAACAAACTGAGAGGGGACGAGGAAGGAGGCCTAAGCAAGGTTGGCTTCTTTGAAAGGTTAGATTTCGATGCCCCCTTGTAGGCAGTCCTCAGGATGAATAGAGGGGAGAAAACCCCCCACTCAAGGGGAGTGTCAACACTCAAGAAAAAAACATCATTTTCCTTCGAACAAGGGGAGGGGAACTTGGAAACACAAGGAATAGAAGACTCTTCGTGAAGAAGAGGGAATTTTGAAGGACTTTGAATATGATACTTATTAATCATTAAAGATGACTTATCCTTGGAAGAAGGAGTTTCCTTCTTCATAACTTTTATGTCCTCAAAATTTTAACTCGACACTTCATCCAGGACCTCCTTTTGATCACTACCATCGCTATCTGATGTTGCCTTTCTTTTCCATACTTTCCTGAAGGGAGGAAACTGTGAGTAGGGCCTACGACACTACACCTGCAAATGTCCGACCTCATGGAAACCAAAGCACCCGAAAGGAACCCTCCAATAGTCTATGTGTTGCATCCATCTAAAGTCATCGCATTTTAACTCTATCTCATCTAGCAATCCATCCTTCAATTCCACTTCTACGTGCAACCATACCCATCTTTTGTCTATTTTTTTCTCCCACTCAAGCTCACAACCGAGAAATGAGCTAATAGAATTACCAATTGCAATTAACACCTCCTCATGCCAAAAGACCAGAGGAAAATTCGGGAGAATTGCCCAGACTTTAGTGTGAGACAGAGATTCATGAGTTTGGTTGAAACTAATAGCCTATTCCTTCAACACCAAACCAGAAGCCCCCCACGACCAAACCCAACTGAATATTTTTGTCAGATCCTCTTTGGAGCGAAATTTAAAAATGACCCATCCTCTCGCTAAGTATGAAAATCTAGGCACTAACCTATAAGAGCATACCGATTCTCATCTAGCCATTGCTTGAGAGCCTTGGGGATACCACTTTCCACGGAATCTACCCATAATTGTCTTCCCCAACATTTCATGAATGACCCCTAATTCCACATACGTCCCCACGACCATCTTCTTCCGCTCCCTCTTCACTTTCCAACACCTTCATGACTTTTCCTAACGAGCTAACTTGCTCTCTCCTTATGCTCCTTCCACCGAAGATTCAGAAACACCTACTCAACGAGCACCCACTTATGTCATTTCTCCAAAATGAGCTAAAGAGGACATGCAATGAGAGATCAAATGGTTGTCAATCTTGCAGGGTGGATTTTGAGCTTGCGTGTCATTTGAGGTGACCTCCCTCGTATTCGCAATGAAGTTCCCTGCTTGGAACGAAGGATCGCCGCCAATGGGAACCCCACACAGATCTGGGCCCAATGGCCAATCACATGGCCCAAATGCGACCTCTATGAAACCTCATCTGGTTCAATGTGTCTTGATTAAGTCTTAATCCATGTAGAATATTTCCTTTGTATCCCTATATCCTTGATGTCATCCTCAAAATCCAACCTATCCTCATCTAACAAGAATGTACCTCATGAGAAAACCAATGGTGAATCTTTTATAAGTTTAAAGGAATCAATCTCTAGACAACTAGACGATAACGTACCTCAGGAGAACACTAGTGGTGAATCCTTCACAAGTTTAAAGGAATCAATCTCAAAACAACTAGGAAAAGGACAAGTTTTTTTTGTTTTCTTTAGCACTATTATAGTGTTAAGTAAATATCACGTTACTTTGTATTTTGGTTGACTTTATTAGCAGAAAGAGAGACTTCATTTTGTTCTATCTGGAGTGAGATCATAAGCCACTCTCTCAATGGTGGGATTGCCCCACTTCATGCATCAAACATGTAACATGACATAAATTCATTCATTATTATCATGTGAAGACATACCATGTCACGCATCACACAACTCTTATGTGAAATACAATCGAGAGGACATTAAATATCACTCATAAAAGGGAAATACTTCTTTTTTTGTTGACCTTAACTTTTAGGCTCAACATGACACTTCATCATGCAATTTTTTATTAATCTTAAAGCTTAGGCTAAACATGACACTTATCATGCAATTTGGGAACGAAGTCACTATTCCTACACATTCTCATCACTTTAATTCATAAAACGTGGTCAAAAAATTCTTCCTTATCAATGTTTAAGTTTACAACCATGGACCTCACAATCTTGGAATGCTACTTTATATATAATTAACATACCGTCTCACATGAGTAAAGGTTGGCGTCAAAGAGATTAGGGGAAAATTTAATTCATAGACTTCACAAAGAATGTTATTCTAGATATAATGAGCATTCTCTATAATATAAGTGAAGGTTGTGTTAGTCAAATTCAATTGAATGAATTTGATTCATTAAATTATCAACCCGGGAGCTCGTAATCTTGTGAGATGCGAGAAAAATATATGCAAGATTAAACCACTCATTTCTAGATCAAACAGAGTAAAGCAATTTCAATGCTATGATCACATTAATACTCTTAATCATCCTTAATCTCTAAGCCTTAGTTCCACAGATTTTATCATTCTAATTCCATGGCCTACTGATTTCACCATTCGGTTCTATCAGTCAACGATTGGGTGATTTAAACTTTATTGTGCCAGAGTATATGTAAAATACTGAATTGAAAGAACTCACACAACTGAAATAAATTCTCCTTAATTCCACAGAATTTACCATTTTGGTTCCATAGTACAACTAAAATAAATTCACACAACTAACATGAAACTAATTGGGTAGCATATACCAGAGAAAGTGGATTGTGCCTCTCTAAGCATATACTGCCAAGAAGGACTACAAGAGGGAACTCTTAATCTACAACAATAAACTCTTTATTTTAGCATCAAATGATTACAATCAACTCTTTTACTAATGGACTGAACTCATGAACTTACTAAACTCTCCACACTCCCCTTAACTCATGACATCATATCCTATTTATACATTTAGCTTCCCCTTCATAAAAGGAAAATGAGTTACAACAACATGGGATTAGATCCTAAACAAGTGGATCTACAACCAACAAATCCTAGATCCTAAAGATGTGGATCTTCTCCACCAAATATTGGATTTGATCTAAGATAATTTGGAGAAAATAATAATAATATATTTCATGAGAACTATGCGCTAAAGTAATTTAGGAAATCACAATATCTACTCTAAATAATCATTAAAACATGGGAAATCAACCACTTTAGTGTAAGTATTGCACATGAAGCTCATGTAAGGTAGAAATGAACAATTAAATGAATAGAAGTGATGAAGGGAATGAATATGAAGGGGCAAAGTGAATGAAATATGGCTAAATGGCATCATAGAATATGTTATTTTTGAGGCTCAACATCTCCCCCACACTTAATTCATTGCATTTCCTCATGCAATCAAAGATACTTAGGAGGTAGTGACTAGGTATATATGATACAAGACCTACTTAGTTTTTTCAAGGTCATTATTGCCATAGGGAAGTGGATAATGATGGATAGATAATGAAATGTACAGTATAATGAAATGGAGTGTAAGGGAATGAAGGCATTAAAAATATGGAAAGCTTCATGTGCGTGAATTCTCAAGTTTAATAACTACCTAGAAAATAGAAATTGATTTACCCAACTGTACTTCTCCTAGTGGATGCTACTCTGAGAGACAAATGTTGAACTTTGGCTCGCTTGATGAAGAATGTTGATGATGTTGATGAGTATTGTTGTTGAAGGAGATAATTGATGTTGATGTTGAAAGTGAATTTGAATTTGTTCACTGTTATTGAACTTGTAACTGCAAAAATGCTTAAAAAGTTGAAAATTGAAAAATGTTGAAAATCATGGTTGATAAGTGGATGAGCATCACATATTGATTTAGAATCATCTCCAAATGATGATGTGGTCTCGAAATGTGTGCAACCATTCAAAGCTACAAATCAGCGACAGAAAGATGGTTGTAGCTTTTTACAAAAATGTTGATTATTTTATAAAATAAGTTTTAAATCATACTGGTGCATCCCTATTCATACACTTTTAGCAAATTTTTCCCCCCACTAACTCAATTTGGTGTATGGGAAACAAAACTCATGTCTTAGAATTTTGATTTTCACTACCATCTAATTACAAATGAAACTGCAAAACTGCCTCTGCAAATAGTCACCTACAAGAAATTCTGGAAATTATAAAAAATGTACCTGTAAATTATTCATGATGCATTTTTCAGAGATTTTTCTCGGGCCTTACTCAAATTTTCAGTTTCTCTACAAAACCTCTATTTCAGAAAATTTTATTTCAACCCCATCTGCTTGCAATTTCTGTGCAAAAAATGCCTCTGAAAATAAAAATATGGCTGTAACAGCCTTTCTGTAGCTTGAGAAAATCACTTGATTTTGAAAAAAATGATTTTTAAGTAAAAGAATATGCTGAATCAAAGGAATATGCTTATGATTTTGTTGCTAAGAAAAAAAAAAATGTCGCCACTCCTCCCCCACACTTGAGATCATGCATGTCCTCATGCATGTGGAAGCAGGGGATTAAGCATCCTTCGTGAAAGCTGATAGATTCAACATCACAGTCATTGTAAAGCCAATTATTGACATCAAACAGTAATATACTTTACCACAGCTGCAAAAATTCCCTTTTTAATCAACAAATTAAAGTGTTCTATATGCCTACCAGCCTTTCTGAAAAAATATAATGCAGAGTTCGGATTCTGCAGCTTGTGACTTTCCTTCTGAAGCCATCACCAGAAATGTTTCTCAGATTCAACTTTTTCTTCTATGTGCAGCTCCAACTTTCAGTCTGATTTTTTTTGAACCGTGTATGAAAAAATAACAATTGCTGCAACAACTACCATTCCAACGGTCCTTTGTATTAACACTATAGATGTGCTCACTTCACAATCAGAACCAAGCCTCTAATGCCAGCCACAAGCCTTTTGTTATACAACTTTTAACGTGCTCCATTTCTAGTATAGCTCCACTTGGAAAGGAGACTAAGGACATCTTTAATAGAAATCCTTATCCTAAATTCAATGTGTGCTAGAAACTGTATATTTTGCATCTGAGGAGTTGCATAAGGAGCAATAGAACCCAGGATAGAACCTGACCTTATCAGAAGCAAATAATAGGTCAGGTGGAAAATAAAGCTTCCCATCAAATCTTGAATTAACCCAACAATATTCACAAATCTTTAAAATGCATGAAGATTCTGTCCACCTTTGATGTATCCAATTCAATGATTTATGCTTCAAAACTAATTCATGCCAAAGAACAAAAGAAAATCCGAAAAACTCAAGGCGACTTATCTCTTATTGTTGTTGTATGTGGGAGGTTCTGGCTCCTCGACTCCAATTGATTATGCAAAAAGGCGCTCTTGATCAGAGCTCACAAGGACTCTTTGAGCTCTTCTTTCCTTGAGACCCGCTGCATAATAAATTTTGGGATGTCGAACTCTATCAAACTTGATTGCCATTCCATGACCAACTTCATTGCTAAAGAGTCTCTCTTCTAAAGAGTTTTCAAGTACTTTCCAACGAAACTCTATTTGATTTGTAAAAGGGCAAAAATGAAGACGACCCCAATGACGCACTAGACTGTTGATTTGAGCTTTGTAATTGCATGAAATTGTATTGATAGAATTTGTATGCTCTTGAATCGGGATGGAAGAGATCCAGATTAAAATCTCATAAAGCATGAATCATCAAACTAACTCTAAAACAAATGCCAGATGTCAAAAACAACAACTAAATTTTTACAAAATATTAGTTTGGAAAATCCCTCTTATCTCCCAAATCTGGAACGATTTCAGAAAAAATCTCGCCCGAGACCCAAATGGACCCGTCTTGGAAAAAACCCGTGGCAGAATTTTGAAAATTTCCTCCATTTCTGTGAAATTGACCCTGAAAATTAGCCGGTCTGTTTTGGCAGCGAAATTCTCTAGAAAAATCCATTTATAGAATCAGGCATATATCTCAGATCCTGCAAGATTTTGGGAAAATGTTCTCTGCGGGCCCTAATGGCCTCATCCTCCACAAAACCCATGTGGCGGATTTTGGGATATTTGCCTCCATTTTCTTGCAATTTCTCCCGCAAAACGACCTTTTTTCTATTCTGGCACAGATTTTCATAGTTGTTTGCAGAAAAAAAAAATGCTCCTCATGCTCAGGTGAACCATTTCTGATAGAATCTATTTGGTAGTTGCAGAACCTTGATCTACACCATCAATGTGGGAAGCAATATTAGAGGATGAATTTCTTTGTGTTTGACGAGTCTCTGCAAAACAGTCTGAGCTCTCTCTTGTGCTTCAGAGTTCCCTTGAACTGTGAGATCAAGGAGTCCTATATTTCATCAATATTCATCAATATCTACTTGACATAGGTTCATAAGAGCTCCAACAACATGCTCTTGATTCTGAGGAAAACCATCTGCAACTGCTTCCTCTAGTGCAAGAATTAGTAGCAAATTATTTGTGTATTTTTTTACAGGTTGTAAAGAGCCATTACTGCATCAAACTTGCTTTATTCCTTTTATTTTCAACTGCAAGGCTGAGAAGAGACACAACAACTTCCTTGGCCTCCAAATTGGTAGATTTGAACATGGATACAATGGGAACAATTAGACTAGTTGCAGCTAGATAAGCTCTACTTTTAGCAGAAATCTTGGTCTATTTTTTGATCTCCTTGGTAGCCCTAATCCCGACATCAACAAAAGAGACATCAACATGTTTTTCTTTCTTTTTGCTAGAACAATAATATGCCAAGGAGGTATGTACTGCAGGAATTTTGATGACTGTACCCATATTGAGGACTCTTTATTGCTAAGACTAAGTTGTTTAGCTAACAATTACATGCATCTTTTTATTGAATTTTTTTTTACTATCCTACCCTACTTGGAAAAGGCAAGCTTTTTCTCAAGTATAGGAAAACTTCCAGTGCAACCATGTGTGTAGAAAAATAAAAAACATACTCATATTCAGATATGGAAGATATATCTCTATGGTTGCATGGATATGAGGAACTAGTCCATCTTTTAGATTTGGTACTAGAAAGTGTTGAAGAAGGAAATCATTCTTTGTTCTGGTGATGGATTGGAACCATTCTTCAATATAACTCTTCATTCCTTGATGGTCTTGTCTATCAACTTACATATATTTCTATGCCCTGCTCTGTAGGTCTTCAAAAATTTGGCTTTCACATTCCTGGATGTCCAAAGGATCTAGACATGCAAGGAATTCTTCAATTTCAGGTTCCAATATCTACTCTTCATATAATAGAGTCCCCATTTCTTTGATTTCTTCTACAATTTGGCAAGGAGGCTCGAAGAGTTGAGCTATTGATGCAAACCCCTACCCACTCCCTAGGGTCTGCGCAACCTCCTAGTCTAGGATCGATCGAATTCGAGAGCTGGATCAGCTCTCGGGCCCCTATTGAGCCCTCAAAACTCTTTACACAGGTCCTTTATCTTTTTCCCTATGTGTAAAACCAAGTCTGCGGGGGTCCTCACATACCAACGGATCCTTCCAAGCAACCTCGAGTCAAAACCGTGGGCTAATCCTCTTTTTCCCGAAAAATTCAGGACTTCAGAACTCTCAAGCTTCGGGAGTCTCAACAAAACTACACAGCGTACCTCCCGAACACCAAAGTGACGGAGCGTCGAATGACAACAAAGATCAACAATCCATAGGACCCGTTGAAATCCGCGGCAGGGAATGACTTCGGAATTTCGGGCTTCGACGATTTTTCCCGCTCCAACACCTTATGCTCTCGGAGAGTTGAACCCCAAATCAAATCAGACGGTTCTCGTTCTATCACAGATCGACGACGGGTAATTCACTTCGCAGCTCCGGGCTTCGGAACATTCCACAACACCGCACCTCCAATCCCCCAGAGTGTCGAACTGGCGAACTTGTGAAGGATTATGGATCAACGGTCCTCCACTCCCCAGTGACCAATGACTGAGATTTGTTTCGAAATCTCGGGCTTCAGGAGTTCCGATATGTGAACACACATAAGCCTCCGGATCGTCGAAATCCGAAATGACGAGCAGTCACGATCCATGCTCCACATGTCCCTATCCAACCAACGAACAAGATGAAATCCGACCTTTAGGCCTTCGGGATTTCTCGACTCAACTCAACTTGCGACCCAATTCCTTCGTAGTGCTTAGTCTCTGGACTACAGGATGTGCTACCATGTGTCCTCTCCCGATCAACGGTGAGGATATGCTCTGGCACTTCGGAGCTTCGGGAGACTGGTAAATGTTCTCCACTGCGCTCCCTTTCCTCGGGATGGATAATCTTCCAGACTCAACAATCCATTGAAATTTGTCCTTGCTGATGAATGGCCCCGATTCACTTTGGACTTCGGGACTTCGGGAGTTCCACCTCCGCAACACTCCATGCATGAAATCCATCGAATATGCAAAGTCTGAAGGACTTCCAGGGTTAAAACCTGCACACCTTACCTAGATCTGACGATGGTCAATCCGTGCACTCAGATCTAATGGCTGAGCTATGTTCTCCTCCTTTGTGCGCTCCTCTTCCTGCCTGAACTTAGATCCAATGGTCCAGATCACTTCTCGCAACCAATTTGACAGTTGTTGTAGCTCCTCCTCCACTGTGGTTTCGCTTTCCTTCTGATGAAGGATTTTTCAAAAGTTTCAAAGGCTATGGCCTTTGATCTTCTCCTCTACAAGCCTGACTGCTTGGCCTCTACCTGCGTTTCACCTCCTAAGCTTTGATCTTGAAATAAGTTCACTTGCGCACACCTTGCGCTATTCCTCCTAAGATTTCTTCAACACTTTGGTGAAGTGTGAGTGCACACTTGCACTTCTCCTACAGTCTGAAAGTAGACTATTCTTTCCTTTCACACTCTTTGCATAGGGCTTGTGCGTACTTGCGCTATCTCTCCTGTTGGAGCCGCCCTTGTTTTTCACCCTACGCAATTTTCGATTTTGATATCTGAGATCTAAAGTTGCTTTTCTTCCCTTTCCGGAATCTTAAAAAAACTTTGTAAATCTTGTCGCCTAAGCAGAAATGCTTTTCCCGCTTTTAAAACAAAACCATTCGCAAGAACATTTGCTCTTTTGTTTTATTTCGGGGTCTCGCCAGTCGGGCACTTTATTTCTTGATTTCCCAAGTCCCGAGTCGCGAAAATGCGAACTCGGTTTTAAATTTCACCCAAGGCATTAACTAGGATAAAACCTTTAACCCTTGATTATACATCATCAGGATTTCGCGCCTCGGCGTTCGTCGACTCTAAATTTTTGTTTTTACAAACCCGAGGGGCGAGAACGCGATAACTTTTTGATAACCTTAGTCAAGAACCAAGGGTAAAAAACTGTCCACGGTGTTATCACTGAAATTTCGTCCGCACCGGGCGACAAGAACTCCGCATCGTCAGCACAGAAAAACAGTCATTCATGGCACAAGGATTAATTCCACAGCACAGCAAAAGGGCCAAAACTATACAAAATTGGCTAAAAAATTAAAAGGCGCATTGCACCCACTAAGTATGCGCGCTTGCGCAACATCTTCGTATATTGGGCGCATAGGCACGGCTGTGGGGTGCAAAACCCGCGCGCCTGCCAAACGGCGCATTTATGGAACTGGTCGGCCTCCCAACCAC
>CBVK0100086745.1:0-28424 GCA_900067695.1 Picea abies
AAATTTATGAACAGCATGATAATAAATCACATAACAAAACATATTCAGCAGCTTGATGATAACCACCTAACACAGCATAATCATGAAAATACATACCTCTAACTGATGTTATTTCTCCAATCTTCATCTGTCCTCTCTGCTACTCTGCCCAAACTCTACCCAAAACTGAATCTTTCCTCCCTTCCAGCTAGGAACAGAGCCTGTTCAGCTCCCTAGCTCTAGGATTCCATGAGGATTCCTGGCCCCTGAGCCCAAAAATCCCAGCAACCGATGCTCCCCTATAACAGTCCACCCAAATTCCAAACCAGAAAAATACAGTGCCTAATCTCAAAATAATGCTTCCTTTCCCAAAATTCCAAAAGTGTCCTCTCCCGAATGCCTCTGCCCCCTCATATCCCCTTCCCATTCACCGCCTCCTCCCTTCATTCAATGCCACCCACCTTCTCCTTCCATTTAATGCCTTATCCCTCCATTTAATGCCTTATCCCTCCATTCAATGCCTTATCCCTCCATACATTAAGTTTTCTATTAATTAAATTAAAAATTATTAAACTTTTAATTCGTTAC
Source organism: Picea abies (assembly GCA_900067695.1). NCBI lineage: Eukaryota > Viridiplantae > Streptophyta > Pinopsida > Pinales > Pinaceae > Picea > Picea abies. Next base: position 568 of record CBVK0100086745.1, read on the forward strand.
CCAAACATTAAATGAGTTAATTAATTAACTAATTAATTAATCAACATATATTAAACAATAATTAATTATTATTATTAATAAATAATCATTATTTAACTGATATTCATTAGGACAGTTAATTATTTAATTACTTATACTTGATAAACCTTAAGAAATCATTTAACGAGGGTTGTTACAAAATATACAAAGGAAGATATTTCCTGAGGAACCCCATAAAGGGAAAAACCTCTTCTTCTTGATATGATAAGTAATCTTTGTTTTTTGTACTTTATCATTCTTATGAGCTACAACTTTTCTTGAGGCTACTACCTCTGTTTTACAAGCAACAACTTGCTGAGAGAACAAACTCTTTGGTTTCTCTAGCACCCACTAGAAGGAATCACAAAATCCCTGAGTGTTCCAGCACCAACTGGATGGAAGCAGCAACTTCTAGTCACACAGGCACCAACCTGTATAACAAAGAACAATAGTTCTCCCTTACACCACCCTACCACCCTAGTTTTTCTGGCTGCAACCAGATGGGAGATACAACTCCCTGTGTTCAAGCACCCACTTGAAACTCTGAGGACACCAATCCTCCCTAGCACCTTGAAATATAAATATTTTATTTTCTTGAATTTATCACAATGATACAACATTTATCTATGGATTACCAATCTCATCACTATTCTTCTACACTGCTTTGCTCTGCCTGCATTAGTTTCTCTTTGCTTGCTTCTTCTTGAGATTTCTAATCTTCTTCTTTGTCTCTATATGTGCACCTCGAATTTCTCTTCCTCTCTCAGATATGCATTTATGTTCCTTGCTTCTTATGAACTTTATGCTCTATGTCTTATTTACATTCTATGCACTACCCTTCTTCCGTGTGTTTCAGCTCCTGCACACAACATGCTTCTACTCGCATATCACACTCAACAACATCAACGATCTCTTCTCTATTCTATGCATATTTATCATACCAAGTCCTCTCCCAGGGAATACACTCAACTCTTTTTCCTCTTTGGTGATCATCCTGAGTCTTTTCTTCATCAGTGGTCATTATCCTAAGATTCTTCAGCTTCTTTGGCAGTTATAGTCTTCGACACATTTCCATCTGTCAATTGTCTAAATGATCAGTCTTCATTCCACTGGCAGTTACCTTAAGGCTCTTCAACTCCTCGGGCGATCACCCTATAGCTCCTCGAGTTCTTTAGCTGATACAATCACTATGTTCTGGCAGTTACAACCAGTCAATTATAGCTTCTTTGGCTTCTAAGCCCCTTCCCTCATGTGATCATCGGCGGTGACCAAACGCCTATCCAAAAAGGCGCTTCCCGATTTCTTTCTAGTGAGCGTTGGCTCTATTTCATGACATGACCTTGTGATATGAGCTTCATGCGATGACGTGATTGTGGGTGTTTCCATAGGGGGTTTGAGAGAAACCTTATTTTTCCCCCAAAATTCACCACGAGCCTCCACGCATCCTTTCTCCAAAACCGTGGTTTCAATTGCAGCCTGCTTACGAAAAATTAAGACCAGAGCATGTTCTAGACCCACAATAGAGAACGAACGTTGATCTCACAATATTGATGGTGATCCTGAATGGATGGTTCAGATATGTACTCTCAATCTTGCAAACCAGATATCACCTTCCTATATCAATGACTGAGATTTACTTCGTGATCCGGGCTCCGTGAGTTTCATATCTCAAACCCTATTGCTGCTAACTGTATATATTCTAGAATGGAAGATATACTGACATATATCCTCTTCAATTGATGGATCTTCCTTCTTCCCTTTTTCCATGCGTGATCCTTAGTCTTAATGATAAGGTGACATGTGGCCCTCCAAACCAATGGACAGAGATTGATTTCGCCTTTCGGGCTTTGGGAGTTTCAATTCTCAAACTCTGCTTGCTCCCAGATAATTTCACCTAGAGTCCACAATCCAACAACTTGTATCCCTTTAGGATCAATGGTCATGATACTTTTGCATCTCTAGACTTCGAATATTTCAACTTACACTATCCTTCCACTAGAGTAAATCGACGGGTGGGAATGCTCTCGAAGTGATATTTCAAATCAGACGTCTCGTGCCCACTTTGGGACTTCGACATTCGAGACTTCAGAGCTTTTGTCATTTTCTAGTGGTAAATCTCTTGTAGTGATGTCACTTACTTACGTCACTTGATGATGTGTCATGATCCTAGTAGCTTCCATGTGTCACTTAGATTTGTGATTTGCACGTACCTGAAATGTCGAATCAACTTGACACTTGTCATTGTCTGATTGGGCCACGTGTCCTTGCTGACATGGTCTGCCACATGTCCTTGTATATGTGGCTTGTTGTGTGTCCTTGTTGACATGGTTTGCTGACCAACATCCCTGATCCAACAGTCATCGTATGTCCTCCAAATCTAATGGTCCTTATTCATTTCAGAATTCTGGCTTTCGGGTATTTCAAATCTCAAACTTTCTGAAGCGTAACCTCATCCCATATTTATATCGGAAGTGAATGTCATTCATCGATCATGATACTAGATTGATGGCTCAATGTTTTTGTGATGTAACTCTTCTATATTTTCATGTCCTTCCACTTAGAATGATCCAACGACTGACAGAAATTTGCATTTCAGGAATTTCAACTCTCAAGATTTCTAGAGTGTAACTTCCTCGCATCTTTAGATCCAAAGTGAATCTTGTTCATTGACCAAAATCTTAGATCGATGGCTTGATCTTTCTGTGATGCATCTCTTCTGGCTTATCCTTCCCTTCCACTTCAAACTAATCTGACGACTGTCATTTACTCCAGCTCTCTGACTCTCCGTACTTCAGGTTTTTCAAGACTGAAACTGAAAAATTTCTCTGGATTTGAGGATCATGTGCCACCTGTCAGTATTGACAATGGATGGTCCTTGCTTACTTTATGACTTCAGGACTTAGACAATCCCTCTCTCCTACACTCATCCAATGCTTAACCTTCATGCATTTATCTTTGGATCCAACAACTATTGATCCTTCGTGCTCATATACAACGACTGATATATGTTCTCCTCTTATGCGCGCTTCTCCTGTCTAGACACTTATCTAACGACCACTGTCGCTCCTCCTTCTAATGTTATGATTTCTTCTGAATTAGAAGGTTTTCTAAGTAGTCAAAGGTTTCAACCTCCAAACCTTCTCATGTGGGTCTCATCTTCGTTGTTCTTGTTTTCCATTGTTATTGTTCTTCTTATTTACTTTCTTGTTACAAGAACACTCTTTCCTGCAAAACATGCCAACAGTCTCCCCCTTTGACATTAATGCCAATCCTCAAAGGATGCGCTAGTCTGTTTGGACCTCCAACTGTAGCATTCATACCACTCCTTTTCTCCCCCTTTAACATCAAGGTCAAAGAAAACATGCTCCCCCTGAGATGTTGCAGTACCTTTCTGAGGTATCATATATTCATCCAATACATACTCCCCCTGATAGGATGGACTCTATTAGGTTGATAATGAGGTCACACCCAACTTCTGGCGTAGATACTCAAATTGAGTTTTTGCAAGAGGTTTAGTGAATATATCAGTAATCTGATCGTTGGATGGAATATAATGCAAAGAAACAACAGTGTTGGTCACTTGTTCCCTCAAGAAGTGATACTTGATGGGTATATTCTTGGTCTTGGAGTGAAATACAGGGTTCTTTGACACACTGATTGCACTGGTATTATCACAATGAATTGGGATCAGTGTAATATATTTTACCTCCAAATCTACAAGAGTATGAATCATCCACAATACTTGGGTACAACAAGTTGCAGCTGCAATGTATTCATCTTTTATAGTTGATAAGGAAATGGAACCTTGCTTCTTGCTCAACCATGATACAAGAGAATCTCCTAAGAATAATGCACCTCCACCCATGCTTTTCCTTTCATCCATGCAGTTATCCCAATCAACATCCGAATAGACTGACAGTTGAAAATTATGATTCCTAGGATACCATAGGCCATATTTCATTGTTCCTTTCAAGTATCTAAATATTCTTTTGACAGATAACAAATGCCTTTGTTTAGGTTTATCCTGATACCTTCCTACCATTCCAACAACATACATTATGTCTGGATGGGATGTTGTGATATACAATATCCTTCCTATCATAGACCTATAGGAACTCTTATCAACATCAAGTGAGTCATCATCCTTTCTTAACTTGCATCCAGTGACCATAGGTGTGCTCATAAGTGTAGAATCTTCCATTTGAAACCTTTTCAAAATTTCTCTTAAATATTTCTCTTGAGAAATAAATAATCCTTTAGACCTCTGAGTAATTTGTAGACCAAGAAAAAATGAAAGTTCCCCTATCATAGACATTTCAAATTCAGACTACATGATAGAGGCAAACCATTGTACCAATGAAACATTATTGCTTTTGAAGATGATGTCATCTACATATACCAACACAATGAGCAAATCATTACCCTCTGTTTTGATATATAGATTGTTGTCAATTGTTCCTCTCTTGAACCCTTTGTCTTGAAGATACTTATCCAGTCTTGAAGATACTTATCCAATCTATAATACCAGGCACAAGGAGCTTGTTTCAACCCATATAAGGATATCTTCAGCTTGCAGATAAAGCTAGGGTTTTCTGACAGTTGGAAACACTTTGGTTGTTCCATATACACTTCTTCCTTTAGATCTCCATTTAGAAAAGTTGACTTGACATCCATTTGATAGAATTTAAATTGTTTATGACAAGCATACACAAGAAACATTCTAATAGATTCTAATCTTGCTACAAGTGAAAACGTTTCATCAAAGTCCATTCCTTCTATTTGAAGATATCCTTTGCAAACCAATCTAGATTTATTTCTTACAATATTTCCTTGATCATTCATCTTATTTTTTGAGACCCGTTTGGATCCTATTAGATTTTTGATTGCTGGCCTAGGAAGCAGTTCCCAGGTATCATTCTTTTCAATTTGGTCCAGTTCCTCATTCATTTATTTTAACCAATTTACATATTCATTGTCTTCATTGAACTTCTTGGGTTCCACCATGGATATTAATTCCATATGTGATTGTTCAGTGTCTTTGGTTATCCTTCTCCTGGTTTGTACACCTTTGTATTTCTCACCAATTATCTAACTTTCAGGATGATTCTTTTGAGTAATTCTGGAGGAAGGATTTGATGTTGATTGTTGTCCTGACTCTTCTTGTCTGGGTGTCTCTTCTCCATCCAATTCTTGGACCTGTTCATCTTTAGTTTCAGTTGTGTCCTCTGTAGTAGACTCAATATTTCTCACCTCTCTTACTAGAACTCCTTCATCAACCTTTAAATCAAAGCAATCAACTAATTTGTGCAATCTTTTATAAAATCATCTATATCCTTTACTATTGGTAGCATTTCGTAGGAAGATGTCTTCATCAAACTTGTCATCATACTTGCCAAGGTTTTCATTATTATTCTTTATGTAGCACTTACTCCCAAAGAATTTGAAGTGTTTGATTGAAGTAGGTCTTCCATACCATAGTTCATAAGGTGTCTTGTCACTATGTGGTCTGAGGTGGGATTTGTTAAGAATATATTTTATTGTGTGTATTTCTTCTACCCAGTAAGTTTGACCAATGTTCTTCTCATTCATCATTGACCTAGCCATTTGTTGACCTGTTCTATTTTGCCTCTCAACTACTCCATTTTGTTGTGGAGTTCTTGGGATTGTGTATTCTCTCTTGATCCCATGTTTGTCACTAAATTCCTTGAAATCACTTGACATAAGTTCTCCTCCTCTGTCCAATCTTACTACCTTTAACCTCTTTCCTGTTTGATTCTCAGTTAAATCCTTAATTATTTTAAATTTCTCAAATGCTTCAACTTTTTCTTTGAGAAAAGAAACCCAAGTAAGTTTGGAGTAATCCTCAATGATCATAATAAAGTAGTTTTCCTTCCCTGTGCTTTCCTGTCTTGATGGTCCACATAAATCCATATGAACTAATTGAAGTGATTTCTCTGTTGAAGCAGAGCTCTTGGATTTAAACTGTGTCCTGATTAGATTTCCTACTTGGCAGGGTTTACACACAAAGTCTTGTGGCTTTGATATTCTTGGAAGATCTTTTACTGCCTCAAGATTTTTGAGCTTGATTAAGTGGTCAAAGTTTAGATGTCCAAGTCTCCTATGCCATAACCAAATTTCATCATTTTTTATTAGATGACACTCTTATTTATTTTTTTCATCACATATACATTATTTTATGTCCTTATGCCTTTAGCCACCACTTGACCTAAATTTACAGATTTTATCTTACAATCCTTGGAAGTGAACACCACTTCACATCCTTTATCACACATTTGACCTACACTGAGCAAATTATGTTTCAGCCCATCTACAAGCAGAAGATCCTAGGATTTTCCTTTACCATTACCCAAACTCACCATCCCTTTACCCTTGATTTTACCTGGTTCATCATTTCCAAAGGTTACATTTCATGTTTTTATTTTACTTATAGATAGAAACTTATCCTTGTCTCCAGCCATGTGCTTGGAACATCCACTGTCTATATACCAGGGGTCTTTTTGTTTTTGAGCTGAAAGTACTAGAACACATTTTTCACTATCTTTCTTTTTCCATGTGTTGGCATTTCTATCTAAAGGATTTATCCTTGGATATTCCTTGTACTTCTTCAGATGGCATTTTGCAGCTTTGTGGCCGAAGTTATGATAGTTATAACATTCGAGCTCATTGTTCAGTAGGTCAAAGTGACTGGTGCTATGTTTTATATTCATTGGCTGCTTAGTTGTATGTTGTAAACATTGTTTATTTCTTGACCTCCTCAGTTGCATGTCTCTAAACTTAATTTGACAATTTACAATCTTATGACCAAAATTAGAACAGTAAAAACAATAGCCATGGAAGAAATTTTGGTACCTAAAGGATACCTTGTTCTTGGAATTTGTTTCTCCATATTCTGATCTCTTTTTTTTATTATTAGGGATCATCTTGTCTTTATTAGCTTTTGGTGACAGAGTACTCTCATGGTCTGATTGTCTGTTGACTTGGAACTTGATCATCTTTATTGGCTCTTTGCTTTCTAGTTGTTTGTTTCTTGAGCCATTTACATAAACTAAATCAGTCTTCGACAAAGGAGATCTATGTTTTCCCAAAATTTTGTTAAGTTATAATGTGGCTTTAATGCTTGGAAGATTTTGGAGATACAATGTTTTAGACTTCTCCATATATTTTCTGGTTTTTACTACCTCTTCCTCCAAGGCTTCACATCTTGCCTTGTTTTTTGATAGTTGTTGTTTTAGAAGGTCCTCTATTTTCTTTGCCTCTTCTAATCCCACTTTTAGCAGGGCAAAGTCTTCATCAGGTCCTTTATTGTCTTTCTCAAACTGTATCAGCAATTGTTTTTTCTTTTTCTTATTATATTTGAGTCTATAAATTACTTCTAGAGAACTGATCAACTCTCCTTCCAAGTCAACCACAGGTTCTTCATAATCAACATCACTTCTTGTTCCTTGATTATCATAATCCTCTTTGGCCATAAGAATAAAGTCATTAATATTATCTTCAGAGGAAGAGTCACTATCTGTATCTTCTGAAGAGTCATCATTGTTTACACATAGACTTTTCTTTTTACAAAATCTCTTGGGTTTGTACTTCTTTTCACCTGCAGAATTCTTATCATATTTCTTGTGTGGACACTTAGAAGAAAAATGACCTATCTTTCCAAAGTTAACACATTTGAAGGTAAATTTTCCTTGGTACTTGCCTGATCCTTTCTTTAGTCTTCTCACAAATGTTTCTTCAATTTCATCAGGTTCAAAATCCTCATTTTTATCTGCTATAAATGATGATTCTCTAGAGGTGGGTTTATCTTTACCTATCCTCATTTCATAGGCAGTGAAAGTTCCTAGGAGTTGGTCAATAGACAGATATTTTAGATCATTAAGTTCTTCTATAGCAGAGACCTTTGGGTTGAGCCTATCTGGCAGAGATATCAAAATTTTCTGAACTAAAGAGACATCCTCAATTTTTTCACCAAGTCCTGTCATTGCATTTACTTGTTCTTCTCTTAATGAAATTCCTAATAGTTTCATCCTCTTTCATCTTTAACTATTCAAACGGTAATCTGTAGTTTTGAAGCTTGGCATTCTTTACCTTCTCATTACCTTCATAACTAGTGATGAGTTTGTCCCACATTTCTTTGGCAGATTCTAAGTGCATAACTTTTATAAATTTTGTTTCTGCAAGCCCACTCAGAATAGCATTCATAGCCTTAGCATTGAAGCTGAATTCTAGCTTATCATTCTTAGAAGCTAGTACAACTAGTTTTACATAACCAGTTTCTACCACATCCCAAACATCTACACCTAAGGCCATTATGTAGGTTCTCATCCTAACTTTCCAGAAGGTGAAGTTTGTTCCATTGAATAGGGGGGCCTTATTGGTTGAAGTTTCTCCATGGATAGTCATGTTTAAGCTCTAGGATATACCATTATATAAAAGGAACCAACTCTAATACCAATTGTTGGAACCTAAGAGGGGGGGGTGAATTAGTTGTTACTATGATTAAACAATTATGCCCATTTTAAACTCTTTACAGAACACTCAATGATGATCACAATAAAGCAGGGAAGTAAGCAATAGAATATTCAACATAAATCACACACATGAAATATACAGAGATAGATATTTCCTTAGGAAACCCATAAAGGGAAAAACCTCTTCTTCTTGATATTATAAGTAATCTCTATTTTCTGTACATTATCATTCTTATGAGATCCAACTCTTATTTAGGCTACAACCTCGGTTTTACAAGAACTTGCTGAGAGCACCAACTCTCTGGTTTTTCTAGTGCCCACTAGAAGGAAGCACCAACTCCCTGAGTGTTCTAGCACCAATTGGATGGATGAACCAACTTCCAGTCACACTGGCACCAATCTGTATAATGGAGAACAATAGTTCTCCCTTGCACCACCATGGTTTTTCTGGCTGCAACCAGATGGAAGCTACAACTCCCTGTGTTCAATCACCCAATTGAAACTCTGAGGACACCAGTCCTCCCTAGAACCTCCCTACCACCCTGAAATATAAATATTTTCTTTTATTGAATTTATCACAGTGATACAACATTTATCTATGGCTGACCTATCTCATCATTGTCCTATTACACTTCTCTACTTTGTCTGCATCAGTTTCTCTCTGCTCATCTCTTCTTGAGATTTTTGATATTCTGCTTTGTCTCCGTATGTGCACCTCGACTTTATCTTCCTCTCTCAGATATTCATTTTTGTTCTTTGCTTCTTCTGTTCTTTATGCTCTGTGTCTTATTTTCATTCTATGTGCTACCCCTCTTCTGTGTGTTTCATCTCCTGCACACATCATTCTTTTACTCGCATGAATCACACTCAACAACAACAACCATCTCTTCTTTGTTCCTCACATATTTATCATGCCAAGTCCTCTTCCAGTAAATACACTCAACTCTTTGTCCTCTCTAGCGATCATCCTGAGTTTGTTCTTCATCAGTGGTCATTATCCTAAGATTCTTTGGCTTCTTTAGCAGTTACAGTCTTTGATGCATTTCCATCTGTCAATTGTCTAAATGGTCAGTCTTCATTCCACTGGAAGTTACCTTGAGGCTCTTCAACTCCTCTGGCGATCACCCTACATCTCCTTGAGTTCTCTGACCAATACAATCACTCTGTTCTGGTAGTTAAAGCCAAACAATTATTGATTCTTTGGATTCTAAGCCTCTTCCCTCACGTGATCATCGGTGGTCACCAAACGCCTATCCAAAAAGGCACTTCCCAATTTCTGTCTAGTGAGAACTAGCTCAATTTCACAATATGCCCTTGGGCTATGAGCTTCATGTGACCATGTGATTGTGGGCACATCCATAGGTGGTTTGAGAGAAACCCTCTTTTCACCCCGCAATTCACTACGAGCCTCCACACATCCTTTCTCCAAAACCATGGTTTCAATTACGGCTTGCTCACGAAAAATTAAGAGCCAAGCATGTTTTGGCCCCATAATGGAGAATGACTGTCGATCTCATGATATTGATGGTTCTCTGGAACAGACGGTTCAAATCTGTCTTCTCAAGTATGTGGACCAGATCTCACCTTCCTACATCAATGACTGATATTTACTTCGTGATCCGAGCTCCGAGAGTTTCATATCTCAAACCCTTTTGTTGCTGACTGGATATCTTCTGGAATGGAAAATTTGTTGACATATGTCCTCATCAATCAATGTCTCTACCTTCTTCCCTTTGTGCATCCATGATCCTTAATATCAATGATCAGGTGACATGTGTCCCTCCAAACCAATGGACGAGATCAATTTCTCCTTTCGGGCTTCAGGAGTTTCGATTCTCAAACTTTGCTTTCTCCTAGAGCATTTTACCCAGAGTCCACGATCCAACGACACGTGTCCCTTTTGGATCAATGATCACAATCCTTTCGATTCTTTGGAATTTAGAGATTTCAACTTATGTTATCATTCCACTGGAGTAGATCGACGGATGAGAATTCTCCCTAAGTGATCTTTCAGATCGAACATCTTGTGTCCAGTTCGGGACTTCAGTGTTCGGGACTTCATATCTTTTGTCATTTTCTGGTGGTAAAGCTCCCGTAGTAAAACTCTCGGAGTGACGTCACTTAATTACTTCACTTGATGACGTGTCATGAGCCTAGTATCTTGCACATGTCACTCAGATTTGTGTTTTGCATGTACCTGAAATGTTGAATCAACTTGACACTTGTCATTATCTGATTGTGCCACGTGTCCTTAATAACATAGTCTTGCTAACATGGTCTGCCACATGTCCTTGTAGAAATGGTCTGTTGTGTCTCCTTTCTGACGTGATCTGTTGACCAACATCCCTGATACAACAGTCATCGTATGTCCTCCAAATATGATGTTTCTTTTTCATTTCAGATTTCTGGGTTTCGGGTATTTCAAATCTAAAAATTTCCAGAGCGTAACCTCCTCACATATTTATATCCAAAGTGAATGCCATTCGTCGATCATGATCCTAGATCAATTTCTCGATCTGTGTGTGATGCAAATCTTCTATCTTATCCCATCCTTCCACTTATAATGATCCAACGGCTGACGAAAATTCACATTTCAGGAATTTCAACACTCAATCTTTCCAGAGTGTAACCTCCTCGCATCTTTAGATCTAAAATGAATCATGTTCATTGACCAGGATCTTAGATCAATGGATTGATATTTCTACGATGCAACTCTTTTGGCTTATCCTGTCCTTCCACTTCAAACTGATCTCACGGTTGTCATTTGCTCTGGCTCTCCGTCTCTTCGGATTTCGGGTTTTTCAAGTCTCAAACTAAAAAATCCTCAAAGTATTTTGCTCCAAAGTTGAGGATCATGTGCCACCTATCATTCTTAATGATGGATGGTCCCTCCTTACCTCAGAAATTCAATAGTTAGACAAGTCCTCTCTCCTATGCTCATCGAAGGCTTAAACTTTGTGCATTTATCTATGGATCCAACGACTATTGATCCTTCATGCTCAGATCCAACGAATGAGATATGTTCTCCTCTTTTGCATGCTTCTCCTGTCTGGACACTGATTCGATGTCCATTTTTTCTCCTCCTCCCGAGCTTACGATTTCTTCCGACTTAGAAGGTTTTCTAAGTATTTAAAGGTTTCGGCCTCCAAACCTTCTCCTACAGGTCTCATCTTCACTATTCTTGTTTTCCATTTCTATTATTGTTCTTCTTTCCTTTCCTATTTTCCATCATTGTTCTTGCCATCAATGACAAGCACACTCTTTCCTACAAAAAATTCCAACACGTGGAATCCCACAAAAGAATAAATTGAAACTTGGCTAAGATCCAAAGAGATGGATTTTTCACAGAAGGATAACCAAAACCCTAGACTAACACCCCGTAAATATATTGAGAAATATGTGTTTATTGATTTACACAAAGTCTTTTTCTGTGATTTTCCACACTTATTGTAGGAGTGGATACTAAGGTTGAAGGATAACCATGCAACGAACCAGATTCGATAGCTAGAGTGGACCCCAGTATAGATTGAGCAGCTACAACATGTGAACAAAAAATTCACTCGCGCAGTAGATTTTTGGCTTGACAGTATTGTGGTAGGATTTATAACAGAGTTTGTAGTAGACACAGTGAAGTTGTACATTGCAATGGAGCAAGAGTTTCTACATGGACCTCAAGGAAGGTACATTCGATCATTGTATACTTCTATTAAGATACTGCTATACAATAAAGGTGTACTGACAATGGAGTTAGAAAACTAAACTTCCCTGCGTGCATGGGGGAAGGGGGGAAGCACTGACAGAGAGAGGAGAAATGGAAGGAGGAAAGGATAAGGGAAAGGAGGAGGAATCCTTGGACCTAATCATGATGGATGACGACTAGATCAAGAGGATCATGGTGACAAATGGAACTACATGTAGTGGAGTACCCTACCAATACGAGGTGAATACGAAGAAGAGAGTCGTAGCTATGAGGGAAGGCTTGGCGAGTGATGAGGAAGAGGTAGAGGATCTCCGATCTCTGGAGAAGATTGAGGAAATCCTACACACAACATATGAGAGGAAAACGAGAGGTCCAAGAATGGGAAGAGAAGGAAACAATCCTATCCATATTAATGTCAGTGTGGAACCCATAAACCCCTGTGCGACTAATACACCAAAGAGAACACCACCATTTAGGAAACTGAAGTTCAGAAGCACTCAGACAGAAGGAAGTACATATACACAAAGAAAAACAATTGTAGGAGCTAGTTCAGGAAGCACTAGTTAGGTATCTACACCGCGAGGAGGTAGTAGTTCAGCATTCAGAATGACAGGACACAATCCCACCTTCAGGTTACCAGAATTTCAAGGAGAAGAAGCAGAAGACCCTGAGAAACACTTGTTCATTTATGCAAATATATGGGAGGAAAAATAGATCACCGATGAAGATACCAAGCTTGCGCAGTTAGCTATTACGCTAAGAGACCGCGCACTAGACCGGTACATGAGTCTAGATGAAAATAGTGCACCTAGGACAACAATGACACTGGCATACATTAAGAAGTTACTGATAAATGGGTTCCAAAATCCAAGCTTAGAGGATCAATACATGAATGAGATGATAGAAATCTAACAGAAACCCGGAGAATCTGTATGGGAGATTGACCATAGGTTCAATCGACTGAAGGGAAAGTTAAAATATCTCATGATCGATATGTAGCATCGACAATTATTTTTCAATTCACTACTACCACACTTAAAATACCCATTGTGACAACATAAGTTCCAGAAGAAGGAAGACACTTTGTAGGAATCCCTGCAACTAGAAGAAAACCAGTATCAACAGATAGATCCTACTATCAAAGAACTAAAGGATGATTTGAAGAACTTAACGCTCCAACTCAACCAAAATAAGAATAAGGATAAACAGGAAGTCGTTTGGTGTACTACATGCAGAAAAAAAGGACACCACAAGAAGGAATATCCAACATTCGCACAGTCTATGCCGACGGGAATTCCAAACTCGTTACCAACATGAGGACTATGGTGTGAAATATGCAAGAAATTGGGTCATGATCCATATCACTGGACGATGATGCAGAAATATCAGACAGTCCCAAAGATTTTGTATTGAACCTTTTGCAAGTCAGTACACCACGCCGAGAAAGATTGTATAACTATGGAGTTGATGCGAGAAAGGATATCATATGCATATAGATTATCAACAGAAATGATGACTAGGCAAGCTGCGCCACAGTTTAATCAAGTTCCATCTCCATACAGCATTGCGCAACTGCAGTATAATACTACGCAACAACCATATAATAACACACAGCCATAGTGTAGCACATCATAGCCTTAGTACAATACCTTGCAGTATAATCAGGCACCTCAATATAACGCATCGAGAGGAGATAGAGTAGGCTATAGAGGGGGAGGACAAATGAGAGGAGGTTTCGAACGAGGTAGAGGACCAGTGGTATTTCACAATTGTCAACTACCCAACCATTATGCAAGGGAATTTCTGCTTCCACCCACAACTTGTATGTATTTTTGCACATCCGATCATGACACAGAAGAATGTCCAACACTATTAGTAAAAATCCAGGAAAAGAGAAACCAGAACAACCAGAATTTTCAGTGGATCTTAGCTGAAGCAAGGGATGAAGGATGAAGCATCAACATAGTCACCCACAGAGGATCTAAAATAGGGGATGACATCATTCAACAATATCTATCACAAAATCAATGGGTGAAGAAGAACATCGAACCAAGGAAGCAATTCGACGCGCAGAAGGAGAAGGAGATATTTAAGCAAGACCAACAAGAATTTCAGAAGGAGGACATTTCGATGACTTCCATTGTGCAGCAAAGAAAGGAATCACCAAAATATGATATTCCTCTGTTATTAGATCATACCAATGAGATACACTCCATGGGACAAGTAAGTACAATCAAAGGGTTTTTTCAATCATGTATAAAGGTATTAAGTGATCCATCATCTGTCAAAATATTGCAAAACATACTAGAAAAATGTAGCATCGAGACAAAAGGAAAACTAGAACCAAAAACATTCAATCACCTACATACAAGAAGAAGAACCAGTAGGGAGTTTAGACTGAATGCAAACATTGGATACTTCAGCATGGGAGACATCATATTATATCTGGGAATTGAGGTCAATGTATTAACAAAGAAGACATGGAAATGCATAGGAGAGCCCATGTTAGGATATTTATCTGTTCAACTAAAATTAGCAAACCAACATAGAGTCCTACCAATCGGTAGACTAAAAGAAGTGATAGTAGACCTAGATGGAATGTGCAATACAACATATTTTGAAGTCATTGAAATAGTGGATGACACAACACCTTACCCAACATTTCTTGGTATGGATTGGGTGTTTGACAACCAGGCCATAATCAACTTGAAGAACAAGAAAATAAAATTTGATTTAGGAAAATACAGGTTCATTGTGCCCTTAAACCCATCATAAGGGGAAAGGTTTGTAGAATCTACTTGCTTAGACTTAGAGGAAATCAACCAGTTGTATAGAAGAACTGTGCGCAACGAGGATTACGTAAACCCAACTGCAGAAGAAATACTTAGTTGGTAGAGCATTAATTCATGTGCAATAGACTCAGATATTGGTTTTGAGAACTAGCAACAAAGGTTACACAAAGTATTCACGATGAGATGTGCAGGAATAGACCGCGCAGTGAGATCGGTAGGCACATAAATAAGGGAACCACCTAGTTTCCTAGTTTCCATGGAATAAATGATCTGGAAATGTTCTTGGCACAATATGAAGATGAAGTTCCAAAGAACCAAATACTGTTATCACTTGATATATCACTCAAGGCCACCCTTGCAATATGGTGGGGCGCACACAAAGAGATAATCATACATTGGTACCAATGTAAGCAATTATAGCTCATAAGGTTTGGCGTAGATCAGAAAAACAACAAGCAGGAGAAGTATGATGGAAAAGGGGCACCAACGGAACACTTAAATAAGTGTACAATGCTATGGAAAAGGACTCCCTAGAGGAATGGCCTCATCACTTTATACACACCTTAGAGGGCATACCAGCGAACTAGTATACAGACTAGGAATTGCACAAAAGAACTGCGACCTAGACGACATTGGAACATAATTATACAATCACCTTCTCATTTGAGCATGAGACACCCAACATATATGAATCTCTTAAACATATAAGATGAGTGATATTCATCAAAGCACCAAAAGTTGAGCTCATAACAAAAGAATAACATAAGAAAAAACAGACAGTCAAGGAATTGTTGTCATGCTATCATGTGCAGGAGGAAGCACCAGATGAAGATGATCTGCACTATATTCAGATAGAATAAGAAGAAGGCAAAAGAGAAGTGGAAGGACCACCTATAGAATAAGAATTTATTTATGCACCTATCAAGATAAATAAAGTCAACATCAGGATAGTTGAGAATCCAAATATGGCCAGCATCAGAGATTACTGGGATGAGAAAATAGTGGAAAGTATAACAGATTTATTACGCGAATACAATGACTTGTTTCCCACAACATTTACAAAAATGAAGGGTATAGTAGGAGAGATAGGATAAATTAATATACCACTCAAACCTCAAGCGAGATTGATCATACAACGACCATACAGACTGAACCCAATATATAGGAAGAATTTCAAAGATGAGATCGATAAGATGCTCGAAGCCAAAATCATAGAACTGGTCGAAGAATCTGAATGGATAACATTGATGGTAGTTCAGGACAAGAAACAAGGAGGAATATGGATATGCGTTGACTTGAGGAAGTTTAATGATGCATGCCTACATGGCCCATTCCCTACACCTTTCACAGATGAAGTGTTACAAAATGTAGGAGGATATGAAGCTTACTCATTCACTGATGGATTCTTAGGATACCACTAGATTAAGATAGCACAATAAGACAGATACAAGACCACATTTATGACATAATGGGGATCCTATTAGTACACAGTCATTCCATTTGGAATAAAGAATGCACCAACAATCTTTTCTAGAGTAGTCATTGTTGCGTTTAAGGAATTCATCCACTAGTTTCTTGAAGTATACTTGGATGATTGGAAATTCTACAGTTTCCTGAAATACCATGTAGAAGTCTTACACCTGATGTTAGAAAGATGTAGGCAATTCCAAATATCACTAAACATAAATAAATGCATATTAAAAAACCCGTTTGGGATACTATTGGGACATATAGTATGCAAACAAGGTTTATTAGTAGATCCTGCAAAGGTTGCAATAATTTTTAACTTACCACCACCAAAAACCATCTGTAATCTAAGAGTGACGTTTGCACACACAAGATACTATAGGAATTTTATCAAAGGGTATGTGCAGATTACTGCACCAATGGAAAAGTTGTTAATAAAGTATACAAAGTGTTAATGGAATGACGAGTGCCAACACGGTCTGGATACACTGAAGGAAAAGATGGTCACTGCACCAATACTAATATTTCTAGACTAGGAGAAGACATTCCACGTACATGTAGATGCATTAGCCATAGCACTTGGAGCTATCTGGGTGCAGCCAGGAATGGGAGATTTAGACCACCCTATAGACTTTGTGAGCATAAACCTATCAGATTCAGAACATAACTACAACACCACAGAGAGATAAGGCCTAGCTATGGTCTACGCACTACATAAATTCAGACATTATTTATTGGGGAAAAATTTTAAGATGTTCACAAATCACTCAGCCCTGAAATACTTAGTCAACAAGCCAGTGTTGGGGGGGAGAATCTGTTGATGATTACTACTATTTCAAGAGTTTGACTTTGAAGTCATAGTCAATCCAGGAAAATTGAATGTAGGACCTGACCACCTATCAAGAGTCACAAATGGAGAAGAACCTACGAATTTAGAAGACAACTTCCCAAATGCACACTTATTCTTAGTTCGGATCGTTGATGAATGATTCATAGATATAATTCATTACTTAAGCACAGGTACTGCGCCACAATAATATAACTCCACGCAGAAGAAAAACTTGGTAGTTCGAGCTGCAGACTATCAACTAATCACGAGACACTTATACAAAATGGAAGCAAACAACATCTTGTGCAGATATGTGTTAGAACACGAAATACCAAGAGTGTTAGAAGAATCCCATGAGGAGATCACAGGAGGAAATTACGTAGGAAAATATACCGCATAGGAAGTATTGCACACAAGACTATGGTGTCCATGTCTATCAAAGGGTAGGTAAACCCAATAGAAAGGATGAGATTCCTTTATGACCAAAAGTAACATTATAGGAATTCGATAAGTGGGTAATAGACTTTATGGGACCAATCAACCCACCAAAAAAAGAACAGGAGCTAGGTACATTATCACCGCAATGAAGTACCTAACAAGATGGGGGAAGACACACTGAAGAGTTTGAAGTCCATCATCAAAAGAGCACACCATATCACCCATAGGAAAATGGAACAGTGGAAGCATTTAAAAAAATCCTCGAGAACGCACTGACAAAGATCTCTAATGTCAACAGGGACGACTGGGACCTCAAAGTACCAGCAGTATTATGGGCCTACAGGACTATGTGTAAACATTTGACAGGGAACATGCCATTCAAACTGGTCTATGGCCAAGTTTCAAGGAAGGATATCTAGTATTAATGTATGTCAACAAATCACTTCAGCACCCAAGGAAGATAAGAATGCATTAGCTAGGACCATACGAAGTGAAATTTGTCACATATAGAGGAGTTGTACAATTGAGAGACTTATCAGGCATAGAAATCAAAGAGATGATCAATGAGGTCCGACTGAAGCTATACAAGAACAGTCGACTACCCACCGTGCAATAAAAAAAAAAAAAAATTATAAACATTACCAAGAGAGGTGCAGTGCACCGAAAGAAGAAAGAGAATGCATACTTAGGAACACAAACCCAGTGAGGATAAGGTTAACAACCACGTAAAAATGGAAACAAGTGGGAACAGAAAGACGACAAAAGAAGTACGAAAAGATGAAGGTATACAAAATTAAATGAAGGAAAGGACTGATGGGATGCCACATTAATCGCATCAACTGGAGATGGAAAGGCAGAGTAATGGAAATTACGAAAGAGTTGGAGGTGCATTGAACCCATAATTAAGGAAGCGTCCTCGACAAGCTTCATGTGAAGCCCATACAACACATGGATGCAGGAGAAAATAGTCTATTAGTAAAAAGAGAATAGACAGAGAGCGATAGAGGATAAAGAGCAGAGATCATAGTTCACAGAGGTCACAGAGACCATTCAAACATAGAAAACGTTCGACACTCATTGCCATGGCACCACCAAATCAAGCAGAAGCAAGCCAGAGTGCTAGACAACCCAAAGTTAGAACCAAGTTATGGGTACACTTGGAAGAAGGTGAGCAACAGTCATTGGATATCGTTGATATCGACAAAATCCCATCCCCAGACACAACACTAGTAAAACCCACACCTGTAGTGGAAGAAATCGAACACCCAAAACTGAAGGGCACGAATATAGATAGACCGACATAGGTATAGGAGCAGCAGAACCAGAATGTAGAAACCCTGAAGGAGGCACAACGAGAGAACACCGACACATCTCCAAGGTTCAATGGAATGATGATGAATCAGGAAGTAGCAATCAAACCAGACGAGTCTCAAACCACCATGTCAGACCACCCACCAGAAGGAATAGTAGAGGATGTCACAGGTTGGCTAGAATGGTATTCTGAAACACAACCAAGAGCTGCTGGAACTTTGAGCCATCCACCACCACTGAAGAAAGACAAGCAACAGGTACCTAGTTCACCTCACAAGAAACCCATCACAACCTTTGTTCTACTGGGTATACCAGATGGGGTACAGGTGAAACCAAACTTGCTGAGTCATATAGAGAAGCTCAAATATTCGGATCAAGATGTAGCAGACACAAAAAAATTTCCAAAATTTGTAAAGAGAGTATACTTGGAGACTGTAGGCATAAATCTGGTTGGGGAACCGATTGATCAACCACTCCAACGGGAAACAGGGTTGGAGAAAACAAGAATTTTAGGTCTGCTGGATCTACCACATTTTGGCAGAGGTTAGTATGCAAGTGGGTGCATCAAACAATTGTTAGCAGTGACACATGGCAGAGACATTTGGTTGCATAATATTGTCTCCATAGACATAGAACTTATTTTTCACATCACAGGGTTTCCATCCTGGGGCATGGATCCCACACAATTCCTAGACAATAAGAAAAAGGATAAAGTGCTTATGGAGGAGATGAATAATAAATATGGTACTGATAGGGAGACGCGAGGCATCATCATCAAGAGGATCAATGATGTTGCAACACAAATGGGCACAAAAATCTTAGCCTATAAACTGCTAAGAAAATGTCGTAGGGAGGAAGTTTCAGCTGGGGTTGTCGGAGTTGCAGCTCAATGCGCTGAGGGCACCACAGTGAGTTGGGAACCCTATCTCTAAAACTTTTTCCTAGATGATTGAAAACATGTGCAGGACCTCGGAACATAATTTCACTACTCATGTAGCCATCGTAGGATGGAAGGAACCGAGTTACACATTCTTCGGCACCAGACCCAATCCAAATTATGGATCGAGGTATTTATCACTTGGCACTATTCCATATGCCAAACACAAGAAAATGAAAGTAGCTATATTCGAAGGATACCTTCGCGATCTTCAGGAAGCCATCTCCAACTTGTGGAGGATCACACCACAGGCTGTTGGGTAATAGCAGACATTGCCAACTTCAAGGCCACACAACATGCGATGTGGATACAGGCACATAAGGACCCCGATAAGAAGTGGCTAAAAATTCACTACTATATCAAAGAAGGAGATATTGATATGGTGATCAAAGACTGGGAAGACGAGTGGAAGATTCTAGTCCTCACCCGAGACTTGTCGGAAAGGACAGTGGAAGAAGTGGCAGTGCAGGAAGAAACACAGCCTCAAGAAGTCCCAGTGCCCAAGAAACGAAGGACAGGCCAGACAAAGACAAAGAATACAAGTGAAGGGATAGCTAAGACAAGGACTCAAAAGGGGACAAAGAACAATATGCAGCTGGCTCAAGCGCAACATAAACAGTAGGGGTTTGGTTTGGATTTTTCTAGAGGTAGTCATTATTATAGAGAGAGATGTTGTAGCTAGTCGATATGTAATCTTTTGTTGTTTGACCTAATTTTGTAAGTTGTTGAGCTGAAGAGGATGAGGGAGGGAAGATATTGAGGGTTAGATCGCATGTTGAGGATCTTGGTGCAATCTAGTCCACCTCATATAGATCTTACCCAACGGAGAAGAACTGTAACGCATGTGGTGTTGTAGGTGCAAAAAAACTATTATAAAAGAGCTGAGAGCCAGATATTTGTGGGCGTAGCCAAAGAGGGGGTGAACCATGGTAAAATCTATGTTATGTGATGAATGCATGCATATCTTTATCATATTTCAGTAGTTATTGTTATGTTAATGAATGAGTTTCTATATTTCCTACTTATTTGCAAATTACAACATATTGCATTTACAAGTTATAATACTAGTTCAATATGCAGTTCTCATATCTCGCACTCAATCCTAGGCTATAAACACCTGAGTATTATAGCCACCCATTAAAGCTATCTCGGGTGAGACTACGCAGTGCATTCTATGCATTGTGTTGCCTTCTGGTTTACCAGGAGGGCTGATAGTTTTAGAGGCTTTGTTGGAAACCTGAACATACATGAACCCTAGGTCACCCAGTATGAGCTCAGACAGAATAGAAGAGTAACCAACAGTGGGTTATATGGTGTTGTATTTTGGCATGATATTCCACACTGCTTACAGAAATGATCAAATTATTTTCCACGGAATTCACCAACATTTCTAGTTCTCAGCACCTTAATCTTCTTATCTGTCTGGTTTTCTACAAGAGATTTAAACTCTTTAAATTTATCGAAAACCTCTGATTTCATCCTAAGGAAATATATCCATGTCTTCTTGGAAAAATCATCTATGAAGGAGAAATAATACAAGGATCCCCCAAGTGAAGGCATTGTAACCGATCCAAACACATCATTATGCACACTTTCTAGAATCCCATTTTCCCTTGTTGCTCCAGATGGGAACCTCACCCGACTTTGTTTTCCATATATTAAATTTTCACAAAAGTAGACCTCTAAACCACATTCGGGAAAACCTTCGACCTTACCTTTCTTGTGAAAAGCTCGAAGTTATTTTTATCCAATGTGTCTCATCCTCTCATGACATGGCATGGTCAAGACGACTTCATCATGTCTTTTCGAGTCGGTTTGTAATGAGTGAGCCCGAGTCGGGTCAAGTTGAGTCGAAGTCAAGTTGACCTCAAGAGAAATGATGTTGTTTTATACAGTCGATTTGACATTCCCTATCATATTGTATAGGGTTATAATACAAACTCCTTTCATTAATACCATCACACCTCTAACCATCTTGCATGTATCCTTCTGAAACAAAATTTGTACTCCATCATCACTCATCTTAATAACAGTTATCAAGTTTCTTCCCAAACCTGGAATGTGTTGCACACTTGGAAGGGTTCTTTTCCTCCCATCTTGTAGTATTATTCAAACTCTTCCTCGTCTAAAAATTTTGGTTTTTGAGTCGTCCCCCAAGAACAAATCACCTCCATCATATCGTTCGTACTCGAAAAACCATTCTCTATGTGGTGTCATATGATAGGATGCTCCTGAGTCGATCAATGAAAAACCTTTATCTGTATGTGTACTAGTCGATGTCATACATATCACCTCCCTTATCTGGGTTTTCCCTTCTCTTAGTCAACTACTTCTCATCGTATCTCGTACTTCCTTCCATCACTCTCAACTTACAATCCTTTTTGTAATGCCCAACTTTACCACATTTCCAACATCTTCTTGTTGATTGAACCAAGAATTTAGATCTACCCTTCAACTTAGACTTTCTATTGAATAATTTTCCTTTATCTCTTTCAACCAGTTGAGCTCTGACCAACAAAGAATATTTGTTTGATCCTTCCATGTTATTTCTTCTCATTTATTCTAGCAGTAGAGAAGAAACCAGGTCTTCTAGCACTAGTGTGGTTGTATTACTCCCTATAGCCAAGACTAATCTATCCCAGGAGCCTAGAAAATAACATAATAGGATTATACACTTCTCCTCCTCAGTTATTTTAATATACATAGATGATTACTGAATTAAAATGGTATTAAATTCATTTAAATTCTCAGTCCCTGGACTTCCATCACTCATTCTCAGAAGATACAATTTATTTATGAGAAATAGCTTATTCACCAGAGATTTCGACTAGTATAAGCTTCCCATCTTGTCCCACATTTTCTTGGCAAAATATTCACCTAAGACATTCAATAGTAATGAATCTTCAAGACAAATCCAAATCGTACTTCTTTCTCTTCTTTCGAGTTTCTCCCATTCTTTCATTGACATGCCTACCGATTGGGGTACCTGGAAAGACCATTGTCCGTTGTTCTCGATCTACAAGAAGATATTCCATTTTAAGATTTCAAAGATCAAAATTATGGCCATTTGTTAGAGAAGGAATATTTGGGAGAAAAATGCAACAAATGAGGCAGATTGGATGCAGAAGTAGAGTGCACCATATTTTGAGGAAAGTGGCGAGCATGACAGGATTTGTGGAAGTCCAATGTAGATGTGGAAAAACCCAGCCATGTTATGGTTAGTGTTTTGGAATGTATTGTAAGGATTTTCTATTATATTATGATGTAATGCATGCAGTTCCCTTTTGATGAATAAGAAAGAATCATAAGATCTTTGTGGACGTAGCCTCAGGGGGGGTGAACCACAGTAAAAATCTATGTGCAATGTGTCTAAATTTATTTACTATTTTTGTAGTTACGATTGAATGGTTAGATAGATGAATGAATGATTTTAATTAAAACATTCACTATAATAGATATGCGGAATAAATGTTATGAATGAATGAATGGATCTAATGAAAAATGTAATATAATGCATGTTTAAGTAGAATTATAATTAAGAAGAACAACCCCAATCCCTTCCATGATTGTAGACAATTGCATCCTGCAGTCACCCATAAACCATCTTGGGTGGGACTGGGATTTTCACTCTTTTCGCAGTTTAGCCTTATGGTTTACCATAAGAAAAGGGTTTTGTTGGGGAACTAAGGTAGAACCTGGGTCAGCCCATACGTCCATCAAATGGTTTCGTTACCGGCTAGAACTCAAAAGGATATCCAAGAAGGGGTTTGGTGAGGAATATGCAATTGTAGAGAGGGATTTTTAGACCATGGAATCCTACGAAGTAAGAGAATGAAATATGGTTGGAGACAAAGTATTTGGAGTTCATACAAAAAGATAATAAGGCTTCTAGCTATACACCATGCCAGTACCTACAGAGTTATGTGTTTACTGATTTACATGAAGCATATATTTGTTAGTTTCTAGAGTTATTAGAAGAGTGAATATTGAGGTTGAAAGATAACCATCTGACTTACTGGATTAGGCCAGTAGTGTGGACTACTGAAAATATCATGCGTAGTGGATTTCTGGTTAGACAACATTATTGCAAGGTTTATCACTGAGTTTGCAATGGATACAATGAATTCATATATTGTTGTAGAGAAATATTTATTGAAGGGGCCCAGAGGGATGTACATTAGGTCTCTTTACACATCGATTAATATCTTAGTACATGATAAATGCGTGATGACCATGGAATCAAAGATCTATATCACTCTGCATGCATGGGGGAGTTGGGGGAAGCACTAAGGAATATATGAGAAATGGAGAAGGCTGTAGAGAGTAGCCAGAAGAAGGAGGCATTGGACCCCATCATTATGGATGATGAATAGACCAGGGAAATCATAAGGAGTGTAGGTGTGACACACAATAGATGACCCTACTAGTATAAGATGAATATAAAGAAGAGGGTTGTAGAAGAACGAGAGGGCTTGTATAATGATGAGGAAGTGGTAGAGGATCTCCCCACCACAGGGAAGATTGAGGATATATTATGCACCACATATGAGAGGAAACCCAAAGGTCATGGGTCCGATGAAAAATAAGGATCTCCATTCCATATCCAAATTAGTGTGGAGCCCACAACCCCATGTGCAACTAAGAAAAATGAAGAAGAAAAAGTAGTTAACCAGCAAGTGATTAATGGTAGAATAATTTTTCCTAGATGTGGTCCAATAGTAGAAGTGCAACTTCAGGAAGTAGAAGTCAAGTTTCTACATCGTGTGGCGGTGGTAGTTAAACAAATTTCATAATGATAGGAAATGATCCAACTATTAGGTTACCAGAGTTCCGAGGGAACAAGTTAGATGACCCAGAAAAACATATGTTCATTTACGAGAAGATACGGGAAGCAAAGAATATTACAAACGAGGATACAAAGGTTGTGTAATTGAAAATCACATTCAAAGACCATGCATTAGAATGGTACATGGGTCTCTCAACAAATAACCCAACGAGAACACCTACAACAGTAGAAAATGTGAAGAGGCAGTTAATAATTGAATTTTAGAACCCAAGTTCAGAAGACCAATTTATGAATGAAATGATAGAGATCAAGCAGAAACTAGGAGAATCAGTCTGGAAAGTGGACCATAAGTTCAAGAGGATAAAAGGTAAGTTAAATTATACTATTACCAAGACACAAAATAAACATTTGTTTGTTAATTCTTTGTTGCCACACTTGAAGTATCCTTTGAAACACTAGAAATTCCAAAGTCAAGGTGAGGCCTTGCAAGAAGCTTTACAACTAGAAGAAAACTAATACAAGCATAAAAATCTAATTGTGGAAGAGATGAAGCAAGATCTGAAGAAATTAACATTCCAGTTGAATCAGATCAAAGGAAAGGATAAAAGAGAAGATGTCTAGTGTACAATGTGCAAGACATAATGCCATCATAAGAATGGGTGTCCATTATTTTCATATTATATTGGAGTGGTTATGCCAAACCCTTTATATTTAGGAGGACCATGGTGTGATATTTTCAAAAAACATGGGAATGATCCCTATCCTTTCCCCCTAATGCAAAAGTATCAGAAAGTACCTAAGAGTAAATTTTGTAAGTTGTGTAAATCAGTTGGACACGAAGACAAGGACTATAGAAACTTAGAGATGATGAAAGAAAGGATTGCAGATACATATCGGGTGCAATATGAACATATAATAGGACAATCTGCACAACAACCACAGTATAACACTGCACATCATCCATATTACAATCCCTTGTAGAAGTTTGCAGCAAAAACAAAGTATAATGCACAATAGTTTCAAGGGAAACAATAATATAATATTGCACAACAGTGCGCACCACCACCATAGTACAATAATGCACAATTGCAGTATAATCAAGGAGCCTAGTATAAAACACCGCACAAATATAATGAGGGAAACATGAGAGGCTTTAAAGGAAGAGGCCATGGAGAAAGAGTCTTTGGAGGAGGTTGAGGACTAATTTTTTTTCATAACTGTCAGAAGCCAAATCACTATACAAGAGACTTCCCACATCCACCTATGACATGTATGTACTGTCAAGCAACAAACCATGAAACAAAATCTTTTCCTACACTTTTAATAAAGATACAGGATGAGAGGAACCAGACTAATCAAAATGTACAATGGATTGGGTGGAAAATAGAGAAGAAGATGGGAATAATATTTACATAGTGACTAGAGGTGGAGCTGAGATAGGAGAATATGTAGCCA
Organism: Picea abies; assembly: GCA_900067695.1. Lineage (NCBI taxonomy): Eukaryota > Viridiplantae > Streptophyta > Pinopsida > Pinales > Pinaceae > Picea > Picea abies. The sequence continues at coordinate 26,790 of CBVK0100086745.1, forward strand.
AGAAGGATCGCGACAAATACCAGTGGGTCAGGAAGAATACAACACTAGAACAAAAGTTTGATGCATGCAAAGAGAAAGAGATATTTTAGGAAGCTAGACAGGATATCTTGAAGGAAGACCTTGTGTCCACTTCAAGAAGGAAGCCAATAGATGAGATACCAGTCTATGACCTGCATTCATTATTTGATCTAACCAATCAAGAGAAGTCTTCATAACAATTAATTAACTTAAGAAACTTCTTTAGAGCTTGTGTCAAATTGATAAGTGATAAAAATTCCTTACAAGTACTACATAATTTGTTATAAAAATGTAATCCTGGGGAAGAAGGGGTAAAAAGAGTAAATTAGGTCCATAAGAAGAGAAGAAATAATAAGGAATTTAGATTGAATGCTAACATAGGAGATTTCAATATGGGGGATATTATACTAGACTTAGGATTTGAAGTCAATGTTTTTCCAAAGAAGACTTGAGAAGATATGAGAGAAACAAAATTGGGGTATTCACCTATTCAGTTGAAGTTGCAAAATCAACAGAGAGTGGTGCCAATTGGTAGGTTGAAGGGGATTCTAGTAGATCTATATAGTGTGTGTGCCATGGATGATTTTGAAGTCATTTACATAGTGGACAATACTTCTCCATATCCAACATTGTTGGGTCTGGATTGGGCCTTTGATAACCAGGATATTATCAATTTGAAGACAAGGAAAATGATATTTGAGTTTGGAGAATATAGAGTCAATGAGCCATTGGATCCCTTAGAAGGAGGTAGGTATGTGGAACGTGCGATGGATAATATTCTTACAGAAGATGTAAATCAACTATATAGAAATACCGCGCGTAAAGAGGATTATATCAACCCAACTAAAGATGGCATTCTTAGTTGGAGGAGTATTAGTTCTTGTGATTCAGACTCTGACACAGGACTGGAAAAATAGCAGTAGCGACGACATGAACTATCTACTAGGAGGTGTTCTAGAATGACGCATGCGCTGAGATGGGCTAGTACAAAGGTAAGAGAACCTCCTAATTTTTATCGCTTGAATGATTTATAAGAAATTTTAATAAATTATGAGGTAGAGGTTATGGAAAATCAAATATTACCAACATTATATATTTATTTAAAAGAAACAACTGGAAGATGGTGGGACAAGGAAAATATCAACAATTGGTTTCATTGCAAAAGAGTTTTGCGCATTAGATTTGGCACAGAGCAGGAACACGGGTACAAGGAGAAATATGAGGTATTTATACAACCTCAAGAACATGTATATAAATATTTGGTTCAATGGATATTAGTACCACTAGAAGAATGGCCACATAATTTTATTCACGCACTATAAGGCATTCTGAAGAACTGGTACACAGAACAGGAACACTGCAGAGAAATGTCTAACTGGGAAGAGATACAACATAACTTTATAGTTACATTTTACTTTGAGCATGATAGACCATATGTAACATCCTTGAGCCACTCAGGCTAGGCCATGCTACTCCATAGAACAACTCTTGATAAGTTCTTAAACTAAACGTGTAGCACACCCTGGGCCTCCAGGATGGGGATGTTCGACAACAAAGGTATTACAAAAGAGGACAAACACCTTCAGTAACCACTCACATAACCAGATCAAAGATCAA
>CBVK0100086746.1:0-18962 GCA_900067695.1 Picea abies
TGAGCTAGTTGGAAGAGGTGGGTGGCCACCGATATCCACCTGGATCACTGTGTCAAGAGAGGTTCCAAGCAGTGTCGAAGTTCACCAATACCTTCCATACCTTGTGCACCAATATGGGTATCAAAGACTCCAAGCGACATTTGGTTCTGAAATACCACAGAGCTCTACACAGATACATCCAAATTGAAATGGATTTTTTGTACATCTCATCACTCGATGCTACTTATCAATATTCTATTAAAATCGAGTAGAAATTTAAGCACTAGAACAAGTGGGAGTTTGGGTCTGCAAATCTGCAACAACCAAAGTATGGTAAAGACGACCCTAAAAACTAGCCTTAAGAAAACAAGTCCAATCCATAGGAAAAGAAAGGTAAAAAAAAGATGAAGAAGGACACTGGAAAATTGTGCGATTTACACAAAATCCCCTGGCACAGCACTGATGAATGTCACTCAAAACAATCATTGGTGGCCAAGATCAAATACAAGTAGCCGAACCCTGATTCAAAATTTGATTCGGAAAATAATGATCGAAGACAAATCATCGACGCAAACCCCACTGCTATTATCACGACCACATCAATTCAACCAGAAGAACCAACATATCTTGAAGAGGGGTAGCACCTTTTTTATTCAAAGATGTGTGTGAAGGGGACCTTGCTGCATTTTATTGTTGATAGCGAAATCCAGAAGAATCTCATCTCAGTAGAGGTCGTCAAACAGTTGGGATTGTCGACAACATCATAACCACAACCATACAACATCGGGTGGCTTCTCCAGGGACGATATCTTCATGTCAGCCAACAGTGTTGATTATCATACAACATCCAACCCTTCAAGGATGTGATATTATGTGATATTGCACTATTGGATGCATGTGACATTCTCTTGGGCCAGCCATATATGTAGAAGCACCATGTTTTTTATGAGTCTCGACCTTGTAGTTTCATTGTTACTTTGGGTGGTCATCTCTATAGAATACTAGAGGTAGTTCCAACTATTGTCCCACCTAAACAGTTCCACAAGGTAGTATCTCATACTACAAAATTCAACTTCTTCAAAATCTTTTCAAAATGTGAACAGAAGGACACTGCAACCACTACAACGTCGACCCAAGCACTTTCTATCTAACAAAAGTAGGTTGACAAGGCTGCATCAAAGTGAAAATATTCCTTCTACACATATTCATCTCATGTAGCTCGACTAGTTGAATAGACTCAACCTCGCAAAGCAACACAACTTCTCCAGTAAGGCAAACAACTCACCAAGGTTCAAGTTCAACAAATGCATCCCCCTTTCCCCCAGGAACTCAACGCAATGGAAACCATTTCTTCCTAAGGAAGGAGGATTGATCCAGGTGGATATCGGTGGCCACCCACCTATTCCACTGGCTTGAAAAACAATCTTCCACCTTGGCAGTTTTTTTTCTAGTTTTCGGTTCCCGAATTTCTGGGGTCGTTTAAGGCCCTAAACAACATTTTTAGGGCTTTCCACAATTAGACTATTGAGAAAGTAAAATTCTGATGACAACATGTGTATTCCTTGTATAGAAATTTCCAACGCGCCATCGTGCACCCCAAACATAGATTGTATGTCAAAGTTTTTCCCCCGTGAAGTTGATACACCAAACTACCCAAAACGGGGTCCACAAAACTGTTGGCTTTTCATCTTTCGGGGTTAGGGTTTTGGATTTTATTTATGTTAAAAATGCCTTGGAGCCTCATTGTAATGATCATCTCCTTGAAAATGTGAGTATCTGTCACATCTCTTCTCAGAGATAAGCTGCCACCATTCTAGCGAGTCTTTCACTCTGTAGTTTTACAGTCTTTGTACATTTTCACACATTAATAGAAATTGTGTATTATTGTATCTCTGTGTTTATGGGTGCATCTCTGATACATTTTTGTTATATTATTGGATATCCGATATATCTCTGTACATTTATTTATTTTATCTCCACTCTCATTTCATGTCAAAAATAATCTGGATCAATCTGTGCACTTGTGATCTCCACCACAACCCCAACATTGAATAAATTGTTTCCTTAGTCTTTTCCCCACCGTCTCAGTCATTCTAGGTTCCTTGGGAGTTGGATTTCCTTGCACATTATTTCTAAAAAATGGTGGTTTATTTCCCTTCTTCCTCTGCTCCACCTTACTTTTCATCTTGTCTTCCCAAGCCTTTTCGAAAGTTGGTTTTCCATTTTGTTGATCATAAAGACATTCATCATGCCTTATGGTTTCCTCCAATATCTTGTCATCATCATATTGTATCTTGTCATTGATAAATGATGGTAGCCCACTCAAGTACCTCTGAATTTTAACTTTCTCATCCATAATGAATGCGACATATTTCAGCAGTTCTAAGAATCTTCTTTCATACTTATCTATTGTCATACTTCCAAGCTTGAGTTCAAAGAATTCCTTCATTTTCTTGTCATAGTATCGCTTTGTTAAGTATTTCTTTTGAAAATACCTTTTAAAATCCCTCCAAGTAACCTTCTTCTCATCAATGTGTTTCACTTGCATGAATTGATCCCACCACATTGATTCTTTTCCTTTTAGCTGATAGATGAAAATTCTCCCTTCTGTCGACACAGAGTAATTATGTAGCTGGAAGTACTTCTTCATACCTAGGAGCCAGGTCTATGCATCTTCATCCTTCTTGGGATCACTGTCAAAGGTAGGAGGATTGATCTTATTGATTTCTCCATGTAGCTCGTCCACATGAGTCCTTCTCTTATGATTTTTGACAAAAGATGGGCTTGAGATACTATTTTCTTTCCTACACAAATGCTTTGGTGAGTGGTGATGTTTCCTATCAACACTTATTGTTTCTCTTCTTTGACCATGATACATGTGACTCCTTTACTTACTTGACTCTGTCTTCTTATCCATTTTCTTTTCTATTCTATCCAATATTTGCATCAACTTAATATTGAAGCCATCTTGTTTCTCCTTGGATTTCATAAGCCTTTCATTACCAACTTTATAGCTTTGGACATGTTTTTTCAATCCCTTTATGGTTTCTACCAAGTTTATGTGCTACTCCTTGGATTTTGTAACATAAAAACCCAAACCGACATACAAATCCCTGAATTCATCATAATGGCCGTGAGTTCTCTGTGTGTCTTCCTTGTTTTTTGAATTTTTGTGTTGACTTTGTCCGGATCTAATCAATGTTAATTCTGCAAAATGTGCAGGAAATAAGATTTGTTAGACAAATCAATGTAACAAATTTATGAAACTCTGCACCATTTTGTTAGAATCCTTGATGTTGATTCCTTGGATGATTTTAACACCCAAAATATTAGTGTGCACACCCGCACATCAATATTTTGCACACATCACAACTTTGCACTGCGCACCGGTATTTTTTTGTGCACAATAAACTCTCCACTTTGTGGCACCACTACATAGTACGCACAAAGTTTTCATGTTGATATTTGGACCATACAAGTACAATGTTTAACATGTGGATCTAATACCATAATGTAACGCCCCACCACCCAAACTAGGCCACACCACACAAATATCAACTTCTGGCATTCTGATACCCAACTATAATGTACCTCATTACCAACACTTAAAAAAATTCTTTGATACCTCTTTGTAACATCCCCAACTTATAGCATTCTAGTGCATATATTCTACACTATAACATTTTCTGCGTATAAATACTTGAAGTAATACACATGACTCCAAGCTGGATTGTGCCACATTAACTTTCCTCATCTGACACACCTTATAACAGGGCCAGCCGCTTGAAGACCTCTGCTTAGATGAGGTTATTTTGGCTACCTCTATCAACAATGAAGTGCAATAGGGTGCCTTTCACCCACATATGTGAATGAAAGAGGTGCTTTCCTTCCTCTGGCTCATTAGGTTCACCGAATTGGATCTTGGTGGTAGCAACGATGGCACTAGGTTCTGCATCAATGATATATCTCCCCTTTTATGGTTCTGACTCAGAGATGGAACCTGCATATGATTCAGAGGCTTTCACCTCAGCCACCAATGAGTTCTTTGAGTGACAATCAACATTGTTATGCCATGGGATCTTATGGAAGCCACACCACTTCTTGGTATCTTTCTTCATCTTTCCATTGTCCTTCTTTGCTTGTGAATTAGACAGGTTGTCCTGAGGCTGTCCATATTTTCTCTATCCTTTGTTCTATAGATTGGGGCTACCCTTGCCCTGCTTCTTCTCTGAGGGGTTCCCAGACCCAAACTTCCACACCAATTGTTTAAGATTATTCTTGATTTTGACAACATATCGATAGGCCACGCTAAAGGATGAGATGTCCAAAAACTCCATTTCTTCCTGGATGTATCTATGTAGACCACCACGATACTTGAGCACTAGATGTCACTCAGAATCTTTGATACCCAACTTGGTGCACAAGGTATGGAAGATATTTGTGAACTCTAACACTTCTTGGTCCCTTTCCTACTGTAGTGTGGTCCATTTTGTATACAGGTCGTCATAACTTCCAACAGGGTAGTATTATTCCTTAATAGCATCCTCGAAGGAACCCTAAGTGGGTGAAACTACAAATAATGTGGATCCATCTATTTCTTTTTTCTCACAGAAAGTCTCCCACCAATATTTGACATGGAGGATGATCTTGAGGAGTGAAAATATAATATTTTCTCTATTGGAAAAATTGTGGAAAAATAAATGCCCTTCTATAAGGTTTAACCCTTTATCTATGACATCCACATCTCTTTGACCTTCAAATATATGAATATCAAAATTGATCTGTACCTTGAAGGGGGTGGCGCCTCTGCTTGAGGTAGATGTGTTGCTTGTTAGCAGTCGTCGGAGGATTTGTGCCACCTGTCCTGTGACATCAAGCCCTTCAAGGATGAGGTATTGTGTGATTTTTCCCCGCTGGATGTCTGTGATGTTCTTTTGGGCAAGCCATATATGTGGAAGCACTATGCTGTTTATGAGTCTCAACCCCATAGTGTCATTGGTACTTTGGGGTATCATCTCTACATGATATTAGAGGTAGTTTCGACTACTATTTCGATACAAGAGTGAAAAAAAGTTGTCTCTCATATGAAAATTTTTAGCTTCTTCATGATTTAGGAAGGAAGTGAACAAAAGGACACTATGACCACAATGGTCTCAGTTCCAACACCCTTTATCCAGCAGAAGCAGGTCAAAAAAATTGAAGCAAAGCACATATATTCCTTCTACACACAATCATCTCATGCAGTCAAACTGGTTAACAAGGTCCAAGCTCTCCAACATCAGGTTCGTGACAACCTTCCACAAACCAAGAAGCGTAATGTCTCCAGCAAGGCAAACAACTCTCCAAGGTTCAGACTCAGCAAACGCTTTCCCATCTCCCATGGGAGCTCAAAGCAATGGATATAATTGCTTCATAAGGGGGGAGAGTTAATCCAGATGGATATCGATGACCACCCACCTATTCCAATTGGCTCACATGCAATTTTCATCATTGGCATTTATTTCCTAGATTTTCGAGTCCTAAACTTTCAGGGCCGTTTTGAGGCCCTAAACAACGTTTTTGGAGCTTGCCATAGTCAACCTATAAACAAAGTCATAATTGGACGACATAATGTGTAGTCCTTGGATAGGGCTTTCCAATGGGCTATCGTGTGCCTAAAACATAGATCATATGCAAAATTTACGACCCCAGGAAGTTGTTCTACCAACTTACCCCATCAGGGCCCACATGAATTTTGGCGCTTCATCTCCACATTGGGGCCACAAACCTTTTGGATTTTCATCTTTCAGGGGATAGGTTTTTTGATGTTTTAGGGTTTCTCCATTTATGTCAAAAATTCCTTTCAAGCCTCATTGTACTCATCTTCTTGCGAATGAGCACAACCATCACATCTCTTCTCAAAGATAAACTACCACCATTCTAACAAGTCTTTCACTCTGTAATTTTACAGTTATGTACATTTCACTCATTAATAGAAATTGTGTATTATTGTATATATGTGCCTCTTGTTATATATATGATATATCTCTATTACATTGTTAGATATCTTGCAATATCTTGGTATATTTCTTTATTATATCTTCGCTCTCATATTGTGCTCAAAATAATCCGGATCAGTGGTATCAAAGCAGGCTTCTCTTGGTCGTTTTTCAATACGTTTCCCGAATGAGGTCTGAGTATAGAAAGTTGGGTCTTGAGCTTGTCTCTCTTGAATACAATCACTCTCGCATGCCCAAGAAACCCTTCATGGAGAAAGAAAATAAAAATGATGGAGCAAAATATTCTATTAATTTGTTGCTAGAGCAAGCTCTCACGTGACAGAGGGAAAATATGATGGATAATTTTTTCCAAATTCTTCGACGCCTGCTTATAATAGCAGATGCATCTTCATCAAGAAAGCACTTCTGAGGAACTTCTCCTTTCAAGGTACAAATTAATTTTGATATTCCTATATTTGAAGGTCAGATAGATGCAGATGCTCTAGAAAAATGGTTGAATCTTCTAGAAGGTTATTTCTCTGTGCAAAATTTTTCAAACAGAGAAAAGATCAAATTCACACTCCTTAAGGCTCTCCCACATGTCAAACATTGGTGGGAAACTTACTAAGAGAAAATTTCCAAAGAGGAGTCTAGAATTTTTGAGGCCGAACCCAGTTAGGAATCTTTCGTAGATGTCGTCAATGAACAATATTACCCTGTTGGCAACTATGAAGACCAATACATGAGACAAACCATGCTGCATGAAGAGAGGGGCCAAGTAGTGCCCAAATTTACCAATACCTTCCATACCTTGTGCACCAAGTTGGGTATCAAATATTCTGAGTGAAATTTGGTTCTAAAATACCGTGGGGATCTACACATGTACATCGAAACCGAAATGGAGTTTTTGGACATTTCATCGCTAAGAGATTCTTATCAATATGTTGTCAAAATTGAGCAAAATTTAAGCACCAGAACAAACGGGGCTTTGGGTCTACAAATACGCAATAACCAAAGTATGATAGAGACGTCCCTAAAAAACATCCTCTCGAAAACCAGTCCAAGATACAGTAAAGGATGGGTAAGGGAAAGACAAAGAATGACACTAGAAAGTGGTGCGATTTCCACAAAAGCCCCTGGCACAACACATATGAATGTCACTCAAAATAGTCATTGGTTGTTGAGATCAAAGACAAAGAGATGAACCTAGATTCATAATCCGATTATGAAAATAATGGAAGGAGACAGATCATCGACACAAACCCCACTGCCACTATCACAACCAAAACAATCCAACCAGAAACACCAGTAGATCCTGAAGAGGGGGAGCGCCTCTTCCATTCAAAAATGTGGGTGAAGGGATCCCATTTCATTTAATTGTTTATAGCGGAATCCAAAAGAACCTCATTTTGGCAGAGGCCATCAAACAATCGGGATTTCCAACAACACCACACCTGGAACCATACAACATCGGGTGGCTTCGCAAGGGATGAGATCTCCGTGTCAACCAATAGTGAATCCTTTCCTACGACTTCAAGCCCTTCAAGGATTAGGTATTGTGTGATTTTTCCCTGTTGGATGTCTGTGATATTCTTTTGGGCTAACCATATATGTGGAAGCACCATGTTGTTTATGAGTCTTGACCTTGTAGTGCCATTGTTACTCTCAGGGCTCATCTATATAGGATACCAGAGGAATTTCCGACTACTGTTTCGACACAATAGTGCAACAAAGTTGTCTCTCATACAAAATTTTTTATCTTCTTCATGATTAGGGTAGGAAGTGAACAAAAGGACACTATGACCACTACGGCCTCAGTTCCATCCCCCTCTATCCAACAGAAGCAGGTCAAAAAAATTGAAGAAAAGCACAAAGATTCCTTCTACACATAGTCATCTCATGCAATCAAACTGGTTAACAAGGTCCAACCCCTCCAACATCAGTTTTGTGACAACCTTACACAAACCAAACAATGCAATGTCTCCAACAAGGTAAGCAGCTCACCAAGGTTCATACTAAAAAAACGCTTTCCCATTTCCCATAGGAACTCAATGCAATGGAGACCATTGCTTCCTAAGGGGGGAGGATTGATCCAGATGGATATTAGTGGCCACCCACCTATTCCAGCTGGATGACATGTATTTTTCACCATTGGCAGTTATTTCCTAGATTTTTGAGTCGTAAACTTCTGGGGTCTTTTTGAGGCCCTAAACAACGTTTTTGGAGCTCGCCACAGTCAATGTGTGGAAGGAGTAACATTTTTTTGGCATAATGTGTAGTCCTCAAATATAAATTTGCAACGAGCTATCGTGTGTCTAAAACTAAGATCGTATGTAAACGTTATGACCCTAGGAAGTTGTTGTACCAACTCACCTAATCGAGGCCCACATGACTTTTGGCGCTTCATCTCCGCATTGGGGCCGCAAATTTTTTGGCTTTTCATCTTCTGGAGGCTAGGTTTTTAGATATTTTAGGGTTTCTCCATTTATGTTAAAATTGCCTTTTGAACCTCATTGTACTCATCTTCTTGCGAATGAGCACAACCGTCACATATCTTCTCAGAGATACGCTGCCACCATTCTAACGAGTCTTTCACTCTGTAATTTTACAATTCTGTACATTTCACTCATTAATAAATTTTTTGTGTTAATATATATATGTGCCTCTTTTTATATATCTGATATATCTTTGTTACATTATTGGATCTGTTGCAATATATCGGTATATTTCTTTATTATATCTCCGCTCCCATTTCATGCTCAAAATAATCTAGATTAGTGGTATCAAAGTAGTCTACTCTTGGTCATTTTTTAGTGCATGCCCCCGACGAGTTATGAGTATAGAAAGTTGGGTCTCAAGCTTGTAGTTCTTGAGGATAATCACTCTCGCACGCCCAAAAAACCATTCATGGTAGAAGAAACAAAAAACAATGGAGCAAAAGATTCTATTAATTTTTTGCTGGATCAAGATCTCACGTGATAGAGGGATGAAATGATGGATAATTTTTCCCAAATTATTCAACGCCTGTTTATAATAGTAGACATGTCTTCATCAAGAAGATATTTTGGAGGCATTGCTCCTTTCAAGGTAAAAATTAATTTTGATATTCCCGTATTTGAAGGTCAGATAGATGCATATGCTCTGGAAAAATGGTTAAATATGCTATAAGTTTATTCCCATATTTTGATACGGAAAATATCACCTTCGCTTTCCTTAAGGCTTTCCCACATTTCAAACATTGGTGGGAAACTTACTGCGAGAAAATTTCCATAGAGGATTCTGGAATGTTCGAGGCCGAACCTAGTTGGGAATCTTTCGTAGATGTCGTCAAGGAATAATATTACCCTATTGGAAACTATGAATACCAGTACATGAGATGGACCATGTTGTGCCAAGAGAGGGGCCAAGCAATGTCATAATTCACCAATACCTTCCATACCTTGTGCACCAAGCTGGGTATCAAATATTCTGAGTGAAATTTGGTTCTGAAATATCATGGGGCTCTACATAGGTACGTCCAAACTGAAATGGAGTTTTTGGAAATCTAATTGCTTGGAGCTACGTATCAATATGTTGTAAAAATCGAGCAAAAATTTAAGCACCAAAACAAACGGGAATTCGGGTATGCAAATCCGCAACAACCAAAGTATGATAAATATGACCCTAACAAACAACCTCCTGAAAACTATTCCAAGACATAGGAAAATAAGGGTAAGGGAAAGACAAAGAGTGACACTCAAAAGTGGTGCAATTTCCATAAAATCCCCTGGCACAACACAGATGAATGTCGCTCAAAAAATTCATTGCTAGCCGAGATCAAATAAAAAGAGATGAACCTAGATTCAAACTTTGATTCAAAAAATAATGGAAGGAGACATATTATCGATGCATAAGCCATTGCCAATGTCACAAACACAACAATCCAACCAAAATCACCAGTAGATCCTGATGAGGGGGTGCACCTCTTCCATTCATAGATGTGGGTGAAGGGGATACCGTTGCATTTAATTATTGATAGAGGAAGCCAAAATAGCCTCATATCACCAAAGGTTGTCAAACAATTTGGATTTCCAACAACACCACACCCAAAACCATACAACATCGGGTGGCTTTGCTAGGGATGTTATCTTCGTGTCAGCCAACAATGTCGTCTATCCTATGGCATCAAGTACTTCAAGGATGAGGTATTGTGTGATGTTTCCTCGCTAGACATCTGTGATGTTATTTTGGGCCAACCATATATGTGAAAGCACCATGTTGTTTATGAGTCTTGACCCCGTAGTGTCATTGTTACTCTGGGGGCTCATCTGTACATGATACAAGAGGTAGTTCCAAATATTATTTCGACACAACAGTGAAACAAAGTTATCTCTCATACAAAGAATTTTAGCTTCTTCATGATTCAGAAGGAAGTGAACAGAAGGATACTATGACCACTACCTCCTCGGTTCCATACCCCTCTATCCAACAGAAGAAGGTCGAAAAAATTGAAGCAAAGAACAAAGATTCATTCTACACACAGTCATCTCATGCACTCAAACTGGTTAACAAGGTCCAACCCTTCCAACATCAAGTTCGCGACAACCTTTCACAAACTAAGCAACACAACATCTCTAGCAAGGCAAGTAACTCACCAAGGTTCAGACTCAACAAATGCTTTCCCATATCCCACGGGAATTCAACATAATGGAGACCATTGATTCCTAAGGGGACATGATTGATCCAGATGGATATCGGTGGCCACCCACCTATTCCAACTAGCTCACATGCATTTTTCATCATTGGTAGTTATTTCCTATATATTCTATTCCTAAACTTTTGGGTCATTTTGAGGCCCTAAAAAACATTTTTGGAGCTCGCCACAGTCAAATTGTAGACGAAGTCACAGTTTGATAACATAATGTGTATTCATTGGATAGAGATTTCCAATGGGATATTGTGCACCTAAAACAAAGATCATATGCAAAAGTTACGACCCCGAGAAGTTTTTGTACCAACTTACCCCATTGGGGCCCACATTACTTTTGGCACTTCATCTCTACAATGGGGCCACAAACCTTTTGGATTTTCATCCTCTGGGGGCTAGGTTTTTGGATGTTTTAGGATTTTTCCACTTATGTTAAAAAGGCCTTTTGAGCCTCATTGTACTCATCTTCTTGTGAATGAGCACAACCATCACATCTCTTCTCAGAGATAAGATGCCACCATTCTAGCAAGTCTTTCACTCTGTAATATTCACAGTTCCGTACATTTCACTCATTAATATAAATTATGTATTAATGTATATATATGCCTCTTGTCATATATATGATATATCTCTATTACATTATTGGATCTTTGACAATATCTAGGTAAATTTCTTTATTATATCTCCACTCTTGTTTCGTGCTCAAAATAATATGGATCAATGGTATCAGAGCATAATGCTTTAGTTTCTTTTTTCAGTGCATATCCCCAACAAGGTTTGAGTATATAATTTTGGGTCTCAATCTTGTCTCTCTTGAGAACAATCACTCTCACATGCCCAAGAAACCATTCATGGTGGAAGAAAAGAAAAACGACGGAGCATAAGATTCTATTAAATTGTTGCTGGAGCAAGCTCTCATGCAACAAAAAGAGGAAATGATGGAGAATTTTGAACAAATTCTTCGACGCCTACCTGTAACAATAGATGAATCTTCTTCTAGAAACCACTTTTAAGGCACCACTCCTTTCAAGGTAAAAGTTAATTATGATATTCTTGTATTTGAAGGTCAGATAGATGTGGATGCTCTGGAAAATTGGTTAAATATTCTAGAAGGTTATTTCTCTGTGCACAATTTTTCTTACATGGAAAACATCACTTTCTCACTCCTTAAGGCTCTCCTACATGTCAAACATTGGTGGGAAACTTACTACGAGAAAATTTCCACAGAGGAGTCTATAATGTTCGAGGCCAAACCCAGTTGATAAGATTTTGTTGATGTCGTTAAGGAACAATATTACCCTATTGGCAACTATGAATACCAATACATGAGATGGACCATGCTATGCCAAGAAAGGGATCAGGCAGTTCCATAAGTCACCAATACCTTCCATACCTTGCATGCCAAGCTGGGTATCAAATATTCTGAGTGACATTTGGTTCTGAAATACAATGGGGCCCTACACAGGTACATATAAACCAAAATGGAGTTTCTGGACATCTCATCGCTAGGAGCTACTTATCGATATGTTGTCAAAATCGAGTAGAAATTTAAGAAAAAAAACAAATGGGACTTCAGGTCTACAAATATGCATAAAAAAAGTATGATAAATATGGCCCTAACAAACAGCCTCACGAAAACTAGTCCAAGACACAGGAAAATAAGGGTAAGGGAAAGACAAATAATGACACTTGAAAGTGGTGTGATTTCCACAAAATCCCTTGGCACAACACAGATGAATGTCCCTCAAAACAATCATTGGTGGCTGAGATCAAAGACAAAGAGCCAAACTCGGATTCATAATCTGATTCAAAAAATAATTGAAGGAGATAGATCATCGACGAAGACCCCACTGCCATTGTCGCAACCACAACAATCCAACCAGAAACACCAGTAGATCATGAAGAGAGGGAGTGTCTCTTCCATTCATAGATGTGGGTGAAGGGGATCATGTATCATTTCATTATTGATAGAATAATCCAAAACAATCTCATCGAAGCAGAGTTCGTCAAACAATTAGGATTTCCAAAAACACCACACCTGCAACCATATAACATTGGGTGGCTTCGCCAAGGATGAGATCTCTGTGTTAGCCAACAGTGTTGCATGTCCTACGACATAAATCCCTTCAAGGATGAGGTATTGTGGGATGTTTCCCTGTTGGATGTCTTTGATTTTCATTTGGGTGAGCCATATATGTGGAATCACCATGTTGTTTATGAGTCTTGACCCCATAGTGTCATTGTTACTGTGGGGGCTCATCTCTATAGGATACCAGAAGTAGTCCCGACTACTTTTCGACACAAAAGTGCATCAAATTTGTCTCTCATACGATGAAGTTTATCTTCTTCGTGATTCGAGTAGGAAGTGAATAGAAGGACACTATGACCACTATGGCCTCGATTCTAGCCCCCTCTATGCAAAAGAAGCATGTCAGAAAAATTGAAGAAAATCACAAAGATTCCTTCTACACACAATCATCTCATGTAGTTAAACTGGTTAACAAGGTCCAACCCCTCCAAAATCAGGTTCATGACAACCTTACACAAACCAATAAGCACAACGTCTTTAGCAAAGAAAGCAACTCACCAAAGTTCAGAATCAAGAAACGCTTTCCCAACTCCCATGGGAAATTAACACAATGGAGACCATTGCTTCATAAGGGGAGAGGATGGACCTAGATGGATATCAGTGGCCATTGACCTATTACAACTGGATCACATGTATTTTTCATCATTGGCAATTATTTCCTAGATTTTCGAGTCATAAACTTCCAGGGCCGTTTTGAGGCCCTAAACAAATTTTTTGGAGCTGTTACACCTCAAAATTACTCACTCCGATATTGTCGCAAGTGTTGTCATTACGAGTGTTATAAGTGTCGCATCTTGACCACAAGTTTTGCAAGTGTCACAAGCACTATACTGCCATCTTGCATATGTCGTGCCTCTAATGACATCATAAAGACACTTAAGACACCTCAAAGGTTAGTTTGGAAGAAGAGAAATCACTTGACAGGAAGTACAAGCCTTTTGACATTGAGAAAACCACAAAAAAAAGGATTTTGGAGAGGAGCGCTCCCCTACCCACTGTTAGGGAGTGCTAGCGCTCCCTGAGCCTCTTTAGGGGATTTCTTGAGTGCCCTGTGCACCCTTTTGGGGGAGCGCTTCCCTTTTTTTGGAAAATTCTGGGTTTTTTGAGGCAAATGAGGGAAGAATCCCTCAATTCCTAAAGGTAGTTGGATTTGAATAGATGGTCAAGGCATGATCTTAGGGAAGATCCTCAACTGAAGGAGAGGAATCCTCAACTTATCCCAAATATCTCTGAAGTGGTTGGACCTCTCCAAGGTTATATAAGGAAGCTTTCTCATGGTGAAAGGTAGAATGACAATTGAGAATTACATCAAACTTATGATCTCATGAGTGATATGTCATCAAAGAAATCAGTGGAGATTGATTGAGCAAAGGGGTTGGACAAGGAGATCTGGAAGAGGCTGCTACACCTTCATTCAAAGGATTGTAAGTGCTTTTACTTGTTGTCATTAATACATTCAATGCTTGGCCTATTTCTTTCAAACTTATGCTTGTTCCATACGAGTTTGTCTACAGTAGGTGGATCTATGTTTGAGCTAATCTCAGTAGAATAGGAAGTCTTTTGTACCATTGTTTGCTTACAGGGCCTATCAGGGAGTTTAAGATCGAAGCTCAGCTAGGACTTTGCAAGGACAAATGTCACTTATAAGGTACACATATTTCTCTTTCTCTTTCATTAATTAGCTTGATTAGATATAAAAGGAAGTCAGTGTCCATGTTAAGCACTTTTTGTCTTGGCCTTAGGAGTCTAGAGGCCAAGAGGGAATCCACTTGTTCGCAGGGGGATTCACCTACAACAGAAATTGGCGACTCCACTGGGGAGGAGCTATGATTTTTGTTTCCATTCCCAGATCTTGTTTTGGCCCTTTTCCCACTGATTTGATCTTCTCCACATTTTCTTTTGTATTCTTAGATTTGTTTGATTGCCTCATTATGTCATCAAGATCACCCTGATTAACTGAATTTCATTGATTTTTTTAATTTCTGGACTTTTTTTTGAGTTTTTGGAGCAGAGCACTCCCCTCCTATTGCTATCAGAGTGTTAGCACTCCCATGTAGCCTTACATAGAGTGTTGGAATGCTCTGGCTCCCCTTACACCATAGCGTTACCCCATTTTTGTGAGAAATTCTCCATAATTTTCATCTTCTGAAGCTATTTCTGGGTTTTGGCATTTGCTCAGGGTCCCATACTCCCAGTCCATCTTGATATTGGCTTTCAAACACCCTTATTTATGAGAATTCATTCTCTTTTGTTTGGGATTTTGACATCTTCTTTCCTTGCCTTGAAGCCACTCTTTGTCTTTACTGACCTAGAGTTAACTTGTTGTTTTCTTCTCCTTTATCTGACTAAGTGAAAACTTTTGTGAGGAAATCCAAAGGCCTGTGAAATTTTCATTTGATCTTTGAGGTAAAATTTCCATCATTTCTCTTTTGTTTGAGATTTTTGGTTCTTGTTTGCAATTTGGTTATCCTTGTCCTTCTTGTCTATTTCACGATGAGAGTGTATTTTTTGTTTTGTGTGAAGTTTGCTTCTGATTGTTTAATCTTGAAGTCTGATTGACATTTAGAAGTCTTGCATCTGATTATCATTCACATATAAGAAAAATGACATATTTTATTGATTGGTTTGGATATTAGAAGGCATTTATGAAATTTTTAGCATTGCATCGGATTTGAGTGAGAAACAAATTGATTGAGGAAATTGCATATTAGTGTTTGATAGTGAAAAAAACTTTCTCTCTTTCCCTTAAATAACCATTCATCGAAAGAAATGATTGCTTATCATCTTCCTATGCATTTTTGGGAATTGAGTCATCATACCATCAATTTCATTGTCATACACCCTTTGAGTAAAGAATAACCATACAATCAACGCTAATTAAAAATTATCTAGAACATTTTTGTTTTTAGGATCTTCCACCAACATTAGACTAGGATTAGAACTTTGGATTAGGTTGTGAGTACAACTCTCCAAAGTTTTCAAAATGAACATTAGCATCTTGAGATAGGGAGAGTCAAATCCAATTGTCGTATAGGCTTTCTGGGACCCCCCTCTCACACAAGGGTTACACACGAGGTCGCATTTGGGTGAGTTACGAAGATTATCCCTCCATGGTTCAATTGTTTGTAGTGGTCAGATCGTATATTGGGGGTCACTTGAAGGTATACCCACGATTATGTGTGGGAGCCTCTCGAGTTGATTTTGGACTTTCCTACCCATACGTTCAGATCAAACTGTCGACTATACCTACCCAGGGGCTGACTACAAGTTGGTGTACGTAGTTGCCATAATCCATAGGTACTTACATGAGGTGACAGTGAAGGGAAGTTTCACTGTACCTAGGATAGACATTGGTCTAACTCACTCGGGCTCCTTGGAGGGTAAATCCACAATTACTGCGTGGAATCTTGCACCAAGGTGAAAGTCCGTTAAGAAGGTCACCGTTGTAAATGTTCCACCATATCCTAGCCCCTTCTTGACTTGATCACACGATGTTGGATTTCATGACCAACTAGTACGATCATCGAGAGAAGTTTTGTTTGCTTGGTTTTGATTCCTAGATTTTATTAGCGTATGATGTTTCTTTTTGTTATTTGGCCCTATATTTTCAATGTGTACTGTTTTTATCCAAAATTAAGCCTGTAGATGATAAAGGTCTTCGCCGATCACGTAGGATGAAAGGGATGCCTCCAGAAGGCTACCAACCCTTACCTCCTAACCCTCCAGAAGACAACTACCATGGAGAGGTAGAAAATCAATCTGACGCTAGAAGTGTTGTTGCTCCTTCGTTAGATAACTCAGAAGCTGCTTTTGTTACGGTTAAGGATCCTACTTCTCGCACTACATCTGTGTCGGTAACCCCTCTCGAACCACTTTTTCTTCGTTTAGACTCCCTTGGGAACGTCATAGACGAAGATGTCCCACAGTTACCCGAGAGAGCTTTTACCGAAACATATATGGGATCCACAGAACCAACCTTTGGTGATGAGTATAGGATTCCTGTTTGTCCTACCACTGCAGTAGATACAAATCCCACACCTGCTCGTTCTATATGGAGGAATTCATTAGGACACTATCTCTATGAGCATTTTGAGTCCTTTCGACAACCCTTTAATCTTCATGACCCTCCTGTTGAAAGTGGACCATTTGGTCAAACTATGAATCACCCCATCGATTAGGTCATTAACCCTACTGTTGCATCATCACAATTCTATCCTAATGTTGGAATCATCACCTCTACTCATTCCCAAGGCACTTCGATCCCTACCTCTGCTTTTACAAACTTTCACTCTACAACTCCACATGTTCTGCACGATCCTGCTGGGACATCTTTTCACTCGAGAATGCAGACCATTTCCAACCAAATACAATTGTTTGGAGGGAAACCCCAATCTAGGGGACCTATCCCTCTTGGAATACCATCATCCTATGGCAGGCCTAACCCTCTTGGGGGACAACCCCCTTTTCATGTTCTTCCCGGAGGGAAACCTCCCTTTTCCAGTCATACCCCGGTCGTTAATCTACTGCTGGCAGGGGGGCAACCTTTGTCTACTGGAAACCCTTCACAATCCTAGGGAGTATATTAAAGAGGCATAGTTACCTAACCCCATGTTGGGGGGCACTCATATCATAACCCATAAGGAGGAGTATCAAATCCTAATCCTTCCAGACCGTCTTATGGACAACCTTATCCAGGCGGCATCCCAAACACCACCTGGAGTCCTCAAGGACACCAACCTTATCCTCCCCATGGGTCTAATGTGTATCCGCCTCCGAGATATACTCCTTACCCTCCTCAAGGATAGATTGTTCATCTTCTTTCTGGGAAAACAAATCACCTGACTTATAATGCTCATAATCAACCGGGTTATGAAAATGTTTCTCATCCATCATCGAATCCTGTTTATCCTGGTCAACAACAACCGTATGTAGGAGGACCTACTGGTTACAACTATCCACCTAACCCAGTTTATGGTCCTACTGGTGTTCCTATGCCACACCAGTACCATCAACAAATTTACTGACAACTACCTTTCCTTGCGACTCTGGATCTTCCAGACTTGTCTCGGTTAACTAATGATCCTATTTTTCATTCATTGGTTTGGCCAGTTATTCCAGCTAAACTTCCTTATGATATTTCGAAATTTGATGAAAAATCTAGTGAAGATCCAAACAACCATGTGATGACTTTCCATTTGTGGTGTTCATCAAACTCCCTCATGGATGATTCTATACGTTTGTGTCTTTTCCAGCTAACACTTACTGGCTCTGCAACAAAGTGGTATATTGAACTACCACGTGCTTCTTTTCATGATTTCAACTCCCTTGCCATGTCTTTCCTCATGCACTTTCAACTACCTATTAGCTATGAGACAGGTATTGAACTCTTGACCTCCCTTCGTCAAACTGACTCCATGCATATCTCTGACCATATTCATGGGTGGAGACGACGACGAAGGATGATCAAGGTAATCATTCCTGACATATTATTGGTAGAATGGTTTACTAAATCACTTTTACCCCCGATCGCTCATGATGTCACTATGGGTGTCGCATTCACTGAGGAAGGAACCATTGCTCGGGCTCAGTACTTACATTTGGATTATTCACAATCTGGTACTTTGTATGATTTTCTTCTGAATGCTGCTCGAGCTAATACCGATCCATCCAAGCCATCATCCTCATCTCATGCGGACGGTGTTATTGGTTCCATCAAAACTCAATCTAGTTCCCAATTGACCACACTCTCCTCTACCTCCCCCCAAACTCATATCTATGAGGTGAATGCAGTTCAATCTGCCCCTTCACAACAATATGGAGGTAAGAAGAAGACAAAAAATAAATCAAAAAATACAAACAACAATGAACAACCAAAAAATCAAGCTCATACACCTGCTACCAAAAAGAAGCCACAATGAAAACTAAAATTCCCATGTATCATTTGTGGTGACGATCACTACACTCGAGACTGTCCACATCGCAATGAAGTGGCCAAACTTTTCCAGGGAAATTCACAACCCGTTGTGCTTACTCAGCCTTTTCCATAGCAGCAATCCATGGTTGCTCAAACCCCCTCTCCCCGGGGCAGTTCTAGCCATCCTCATGATGAGGCCTGTTATTGCACAGTTTGTAGGAGGGGTTTAGGTTAGCTTGAGTCAAGGCTTCAAACTGGCGTAACAGGAGCTTCCCCACCCACTGTCACCTCGATGGGGAGCTCTTTCTATTTAGG
>CBVK0100086748.1:0-33658 GCA_900067695.1 Picea abies
GTCATAGTTGATGAGTAGTTAACACATGATTGGTACATACTTGGTACATGGTTGGATGCACTTATTTATGGTGCAAGTTGATTACAGGATTGTGCATGGTTGATGCACTTGTTTATTGTATAGGTTGATTACAGGTTGGTGCATGGTTGATGCACTTGTTTATGGTATAGGTTGATTACAGGTTAGTGCATGGTTGATGAACTTATTTATGGTATAGGATTATTACAGGTTGGTGCATGGTTGATGCACTTGTTTATGGTATAGGTTGATTACAGGTTCGTGCATGGTTGATGCACTTGTTTATGGTACAGGTTGATTACAGGTTGATGCATGGTTCAGATTTATTGGTACAGGTTTGCAGCGGTATATATCACAGTGATAGTGTGACAGTGGTTCCATCATTCTACTTCTACTTCACGGTGGCAGGACGGGGCAAGGATAGGTGGTTGTAGACACCTTCCGGTTGTAGCTGAAGAACATAGGGGGTTGTAGCCTCCTTCTAGTTGTAGCTAGAGAATTGGGGAGTTGGAGCTTCCCTCAGGTTGTAGCCTGAGAAACTAGGGGGTTGGAGCCTCCTTCCAGTGGCAGCTGGAAAACAAAGGAAGTTGGTGCTTCCAATGAATGTAATTCTTCAAGACATATAAGAAAAATCATTCTGTGGTTTTCTCCCGATTTCGGTTTCCACGTAAAACACTGGTGTACTATGTATGTGTATGATTGTTCATTTGTTCATTACTTATTTACTCTACAGTTATTGGATAATAATTCTTCATTGATATAGAACTTGGATTATATGGTTAAAAGGGACTCAATTGCTCTATTACTGATTCACCCCCCCCTCTCAGTAGTCCAACAGTTTCCTCCTTCCAGTGAATGGCTCAGATTCTTTCACTGTTTTGTGACTTCGAGACTTTCAGTACAAAAGTCTCGACCTCTTATCCTTCGATATGCCAAATTTCTAAAATTCCAACACGTCGTCAACATGGGTCCCACGATGGAACTTCCCGCCTTTTTGGAGTTCTCGAACTTCGCGACTTCGCGAATCCTGATGCTAAGCCTTCAACTCTTCAACCCGCGAAACCCCAAAATACTGAGTTTCATTGTGCTTCACCAATAACTGGCCCACACAAACCCTTTTGCCCCTTCAAGACTTCGCCTTTCGCAACCTCACAAATGTTGAGGCAAGGCTTTCAGTTCTCCAACTCCCGAAACCCTGAATTGAGATTTCGTGAGTGATCCAACGGCCCTGGTTGGTTCAAATCCTACCACCCAATTTCTCCTAAGCTTCCACTTAGAAAAACACTCACTGTAACCTTCTTTCTCCTCCGAAAGATCTGACGACTTCTGGGACTTCGCGAATCCCCCATGGAGAATTTCAACCGTCCAATGCCTCCTTAACAACTCCTGCGAAATGGACAAGTACGCCTTCACGAAACTTATCCACCAACAAACAATGTTGCTGTACCTCCTTCCAACTCTTCAAGGCACTAGCCCTCTTGAGATTTTCTTCGACAGCTTCAAAGATCCTATCCCTCCTATGCTTGATTGAAAAATCCACAAGTCCTTTGGGGAAAATTCCTGCGTGCACTCCTTGCGGCAATTCTTCAAATACTTCCAAGTATTTGAATTATTAGATTCTGCGCACTCTCTTTGTAGCAACAGTCTTTTCAACAACTCCCTTCGGTCGCAAACTTTGAGACTCTTCCCAGCCAGTGCACACTTTGCACGGCTCCTATGCTTGACTTCCACTTCTGTGAGAATGAGAACAATGCTATCCCTCCTGAGCTTTCATATATGAACTCTGACTTCTGTCAACGCACACCTTGCGGACAATTTCACTGCACTCCTTGCAAGAAACCTCTTGCTCAGACAGAGAAACAATTGAAACTCATCTGTTGCTCTCCCTCTCTTTAGATTTCAGACATTCAACATGAAATCATACATTCACGCATCAAAGAAAATTCATAACAGAGAGTAAACAATCATGAGCATAAAATTCAATCATGCATACACAGAAAGTATTTGAATGCCATGATTCTGAATCAAGCTTCATATATTAATCTCAGAACTTTTGTACATGGGTTCTTCTACACAATTTTCTCCTTCTTCTTCTCTATGCTCTCTTGATTGATAATGTTTCTAGTGTTACAATGATACAAGTGAGGGTGTCTATATTCGTTTTCCCTCCGTCTCCTAAAACTGTCTAATCTAGGAATTCAAGTCTACCTACTTACATTTACTAGCATAAATGCCTATTAGTCCTTCAGACGAGAGAGGGACGCTCAAGGTCTGATTACAATCAAGAAGTATTCCCTTTCTTAACTTCTTCATTTATGTTTAGCGTATCAAACTTCAAAACATTTCAAACAATTTATCATGTGCCAAAATGCGTTGGTGTGTGACCCACGCTCACTTGTTATTAGCGATGCTCCTACATCATACTCCCTCGCTTGTTATTAGCGATGCTCCTACATCATACTCCCTCGCTTGAAAATTTTCATGACCTCCTATCCATGAGCTCTCGCATGGTCTGTCCATGCTTCTGGATCTATGCTTCGTTCTCCCAGCTAGCATATTCAACTAGATGTCCCTTCCACTTGACCAAGTATTCAAAATATTCCCTTCTTGTGGTCCTCTTGCTAACTCTTTTGTCCAATATGGTTTCCATCTATGGCTTCTCTACAAATGGCATCTGTTTAGTCCACTGAACCTCTGGTTGTTCACTACCTGCTTCTTCTTCCTCAGCTTTGTAAGGGTACAAATCTGAGATGTTGAATATCGAAGAAATTTCGATCCCATCGGGTAATTCAATCTCATAAGCATTTGCCCCAAATTTCTTCAAGACCTTACATGGTCCAATCTTCTTCATTTTTAGTTTGTTATATGTCCCCTTCGAGAATATTTCCTTTCTTAGATGTGCCAGAATCAAATCACCAACCTCAAATTGAAGTTGTATCCTGTGTTGATCTGCTCTGCACTTATACTCTTGGCTTGAGTTCTGCAATCACTCCTTCACCTGGCTGTGAAGTTCCTTCATTGCTTCTACGAAATCCTCTGCACTAGAACTCCTAGTTGCATTCTGTTCTGAATCTCTCAATTCTGAAACTCCTCTTGGCTGCATCCCATAAACAATTTGGAATGGACTCTGCCTCGTGCTTCTGTTGATTGAATCATTATATGCAAATTCCATCTGTGGCAGAATATTATCCCATTGACTGTGGTGTTCTGTCACCAAGCTCCTCAGTAAGTCTCCCAAACTTCTGTTCACAACTTCTATCTATCCATCCATATGAGGATGATAAGATGAACTGAACGACAAGTTTGTTCCTAGCTTTTTCCATAAGGTTCTCCAGAAGTGTCCCACAAACTTGGTGTCTCGATCTCAAACTATGCTCCTTGGTAAGTTGTGAAGTCGAATGACTTCTTTGAAAAACAGATTCACCATGTGAGTTGCGTCACTCGTTTTCTGACACGGTATGAAACGTGCCATCTTAGAAAATCTATCTACCACTACAAAGATCAAGTCAAACCCTCTTTGTGTTCTTGGCAGCCCCAATATGAATTCCATGTTGACTGCATCCCACGGCCTCTCTGGTATGGGTAACGGTTGATAAAAGCCTACATTCTGCCTCTTTCCTTTTGAATGCTGACAAATTATGCATCTGTCCACGAATCTTTTGACATATGCTCTCATTCCTGGCCAAAAATATGACTCATTTAACTTTGAGAATGTCTTTTCATGACCGAAATGTCCGGCCAATTCTCCACTGTGTTTCTCCTTCAACAAATTCTCCCTCATGGAGAATTTTGGAATACAAAGTTGATTACCCTTAAATAGTAATCCTTCCTGGATCATGTATTATGTCCATTGGCTTCTGTCCCTGAGAATTGGATTCTCAGCTGCTTCATACTCCTCCTTAAAATCTAGATCATCTATGTACATGTCCCTAAGATCATCAAAACCCAGTGTTTTGACTCTGAACTCTTGCAACAACAAACATTTCCTACTCAAAGCATTAGCAACTTTGTTAGCAGTTCCATAAATATGCTTAGTTACAAAAGTAAAGTTCTGCATGTCTTCAACCCATTTAACATGTCTTTGATTCAACTTCTCCTGTTGATTCACAAATTGCAAAGCATGATTGTCACTGTATAAGACAAACTCCTTAGGAATCAAATAGTGTCTCCACTTCTTCAATGCCTGAATAATAGCATAGAACTCCTTGTCATACGTGGAGTATTTCACTTTTGCTTCATTCAGCTTCTCACTGAAGTATTCTATCGGCATGTCTTCTTGGCTCAAGACTGCCCCTATTGCCAATCCACTTGCATCACATTTTACCTGAAATGTCTTTTTAAAACCCGACAACACCAAAATTGGTTGTTCCGTGATTTTCTTCTTCAACAAATTAAAAATTTTCTCAGCCTCTTATGTCCAGTGAAAAGACTTGTGTCTCTTCTTCACTGTGTCCATCATCGGTGCACTAATTCCACTGAAATTCCTAATGAACTTCCGATAGAAACTAGCCAATCCATGAAAACTTCTCACCTCAAATATACTCTTCGGTGATGGCCAATTCTTAATTACTTCCACTTTATCTAGATCCATCCTCAATTTATCTGCAGAAATAAAAAAACCCAAATAAATGAGCTATGTCTTCATGAACGAGGATTTCTTCATGTTTATCAGCAACTTCTCTTGTTGTAGCCTCTTCATCACTGTGGCCAAATGTTTCAGATGCTCTATCTCTATTTTACTGAAAATCAGTATGTCATCAAGATACACAATGACAAATTTTCTGATGAAATCCTTCAGGACTTCATTCATCAATCTCATGAAGGTACTTGGCACATTCGTTAAGCCAAATGGCATAACAAGCCATTCATACAATCCTTCTTTAGTCTTGAAGGCTGTCTTCCATTCATCACCTTCTCTCATATGAATATGATGATATCCACTTTTTAAATCAATCTTCGAAAAAAAATTCTCCCCACTCAAACAATCCATCAAATCATCCATCCTTGGAAATGGAAATATGTACCTGATGGTTATCTTTTTGATTTCCCTTGAGTCAGTACACATCCTCCAGCCTCCGTCTTTCTTTAGACTGAGCACTGTCGGAACAACACACGGACTCAAGCTTTCTCTCACCAACCCTTTGTCCATTAAATCCTGGACCTGTCTTTTGAATTCTTCATTCTCCTGCGACGTCAATCTGTACGTTGCTTTGTTTGGTAAACTAGCTCCAGGTATGATATCAATATGATGACTTACACTTCTGATCGGTGGCAACGAATGAGGTAGTTGGTCCACTACTATGTCAGCAAACTCTTCCAACAGTTTCTGAACCTCTTCCGGTAAATCATCTACCCTCATACTGGTTAAGACAATTTTAGGCTTCTTAACCAAAATGAATTTTGGTTCATCCTTCTTCTTAACCTCTGTAAGAAGTTTCTTCCCACTCATGAGAAGTATAGTGTTACTTACTTCGGGTTTCACCTCTTTGTCCTTAATCGGCAACAACATGTGAGTTCTCCCATTCTTCTCTAGGGTGTATGTGTTCTTCCTCCCATCATGAATCACATTGTTGTCATATTTCCATGGTCTACCCAACAATAGATGAAAAACATCCATGCGAATAACATCACAGAGTATTTCATCTTTATACCCTCCTATTTTAAATTCAACTAAACATTGTTTAGTGACATTTACCTGATGTCCTTTTTGTAGCCATGAAACTCTGTATGGGCTTGGATGTTCAATAGTCTCCAGCTCCAGCTTTTCTACCATCTTTGTAGAAACGAGATTATTTGTGCTACCACTGTCCATAATGACCTTGCATACCCTGTCTTTGGTCTTGCAAGAAATCCAAAAAATATTGTTCCTTTGCACTGGATTCTCCACCTCCTTCTCTAGCATTAAGAAAACTTTTCGCATCATCAGCGATCTTCCGCCTTCATCATCCTCTACCTCAACATTCCTTCTTTGTGCTTCGGCAATGTGAGTTTCACCACCTTCTTTCTTCTTATATGTACATTCATAAGATTTATGTCCGACCTTTCCACATGTGAAGCATTTCACCACTCCACCTCTTCCTATTCCTCTACCTCTGGTACGAGGAAAAATATTTCCATCAGCATACTGACCTCTATGTTCAATATGCTTCCCTATCTGTGAGCTTCCACCTCTCTCAGTTTGAGTCTGAGGTTTCTTCCACTCTTCTTTGGGTTTCTAATTTCTATCCTAGACAACTGATTTTCCTCTGGGCTGACTTCTTCCTCGGCCTCTTTGACCTTGTTTTCGGCTCATCTTCTCTTCAAATTTTAGAGCCATCTAATAAGCATCTTCCACCGTTTAGATGGTCATCATGCTCATCTCATCCTGAATGTCGTATCTCAGACAATTCATATATATGGCAACCTTTTCATCATCGCTTTCACGATGACGTGCCCTGATGTTCAGCCTGTATAATTCTTCAGTGTACTCCTTCACTGACATTCGTTTCTGTCTCAAATTCTACATTCTTTGAAACAGATTAATTTTGTAATCCCTGGGAATGAATTTCTCCTTCATCTTCGTGATCATCCTATCCAAACTCTTGATTTTCTGCTTGCCTTTGCAGCATCTGTCAGCTTGTAGCTCATCCCACCACAATGTTGCATTTTCTTTCAATCTTGTGACAGCATGTTTGACCTTTTTGTCTTCCTCAACATCTTCATAGTCAAAATATGTGTCTAGAGCTCTAATCCAGTATAGAATCTCTTCAACATCCAGGTTTCCTTCATATACTGGAATATCCATTTTTACTCTAGCACCCATTCTTGCAACAACCCTAATCAGGTGTTCATTTGCTGCATCTTCTGTTGTGACTTCTTCTCCTTCATGTCCAGCTTCATTTTCACTTTCAGAATCACTGACATCCCCAGCACTAGTTGTGTAGTTCTATTTTAATTCCATGTACATGAATTTGGTGCGTAGGTCATGTATATCTCTTTCCATGGCTGGATTTGGCACCTGCCTACCCCTTCCTTCTGGCGTTTCCCTATCCTCTGGCAGATCAGGTGTTTGTTTGTCTCTTCTTCTCGGCGGCATGGCTGAGATTTTCTTTCTCTCTTTCCCTATCTAAAGTATAAAAACAAAGTCAAGCTCTGATACCACATTGATGCAGACCTATCAGCCCTCGGGACCGAGATCCACTCATAGGATCGTTCTCTATATCTTTTAGCTGAAGCAACTCCTTTCGATTCCTCGCTGCAATATTCAATTTATCGATCCACAGGTCCTTTTTCGCAGCTCGCAATCTCGCGAGTTCGTGAGTCGTGGATCTTGACTCTTCCTCTCCAATCTCGCGATACCCGAGATCACGAAATGGGTATAGCTCTTCTTTCATCAGCGCCCTCTACGCATGACCACCGGCTAAGCTTCACACAAGCTCCTCTCACTACTCAGCACTTCGCATATTTCAACATTGAGCCCTCATGCTCTTACTTCATGAATTCCTGATATACGAGAGTCAACGAAGTGTTTACCCCTTCCACTAGGTGACGTGTGTTCGCCTGTCTATTTCCCGGGCCCACTTTGTGGTTCTGCCACGTGTCCCTCTGTGCCTCGGCTCTCGACACCTCATGACTTCTAATGTTGAAAATAACTCTTTTCAACCTCAGAACCCCCAAATGCATGAAATATAATGGGGTTCCTGATCCAACGGTCCTCCCATGACCTGGATCCGATAGCTATCCTCTCTCCTCGCGATTTCGCAACTTGCAGCACCCAACTCTTGGGCTCTCACCCTGCGAACGTCTGAGTTCGCGAGATCCCTAGATCTTTGCCACCTATCCTCCTCCGATAGATGGCTGTGATTCTCTCGCGACTTCTCTACTCATGAAGTCGAAGGACTTCCTTCTCTGAACCCCAATGCCCGAATCCCCTATAGAGAGGATCTCGCGACACATGTCCTCCTTCCAGTGAACGACTCAGATTCTTTCATGGTTTCGCAACTTTGGGACTTTCAGGACAAAAGTCTCGACCTCTTATCCTTCGATATGCCAAAATGTCTAAATTCTGACACGTCGTCAACGTGGGTCCCACGATGGAACTTCCTGCCTTTTTGGATTTCTTGGACTTCGTGACTTTACGAATCCTGATGCTAAGCCTTAACTTCTTCAACCCATGAAACCCCAAAATACCAAGTTCTGATGTGCTTCACCAATAACTGGCCCACACAAACCCTTTTTCCCCTTCAGGACTTCGCCTTTCGCAACCTCGCGAATCTTGAGGCAAGGCTTTCAGTTCTCCAACTCTCGAAACCCCGAATTGAGATTTCGTGAGTGATCCAACGGCCTCGGTTGGTTCAAATCCTACAACTCGATTTCTCCTGAGCTTGCACTTAGAAAAGCACTCACCATAACCTTCTTGCTCCTCTGCAAGATCTGACGGCTTCCGGGACTTCGTGAATCCTCCACGGAGAATTTCGACCGTCCAATGCCTCTTTAACAACTCCTGTGAAATGAACAAGTATGCCTTCATGAAACTTATCCACCAGCAAACAATGTCGCTGTGCCTCCTTTCGACACTTCAAGGCACTAGCCCTCTTGATATTTTCTTCGACAACTTCGAAGATCCTATCCTTCGTAAGCTTGATTGAAAAATCCTCAAGTCCTTTGGGGAAAATTCCTGCACACACTCCTTGCGGCAATTCTTCAAATACTTCCAATTATTTGAATTCTTAGACTCTATGCACTCTCTTTGTTGCAACAGTCTTTTCAACAACTCCCTCGGATTGCAAACTCTAAGACTCTTCCCAGCCAACGCACACTTTGCACGGCTTCTGTGCTTAACTTGCACTTTTGCGAGAATGAGAACAATGCTATCCCTCCTAAGATTTCAGAGATGAACTCTGACTTCTGTCAATGCACACCTTGTGGACAATTTCACTACACTCCTTGTAGGAAACCTCTTGCTCAGATAAAGAAACAATTGAAACTCATCCTTTACTCTCCCTTTCTTCAGATTTCA
This sequence comes from Picea abies, assembly GCA_900067695.1. Lineage (NCBI taxonomy): Eukaryota > Viridiplantae > Streptophyta > Pinopsida > Pinales > Pinaceae > Picea > Picea abies. The sequence continues at coordinate 9,017 of CBVK0100086748.1, forward strand.
GACATTCAACATGAAATCATACATTCACGCATCAAAGAAAATGCATAACAGAGATTAAACAATCATGACCATAACATTCAATCATGCATACACAGAAAGTATTTGAACGCCATGATTCTTAATCAAGCTTCATATATTAATCTCAAAACTTCTATACATGGGTTCTTCTACACGGTTTTCTGCTTCTTCTTCTCTATGCTCTCTTGATTGATAATGTTGCTAGTGTTACAATGATACAGGTGAGGGTATCTATATCTGTTTTCCCTACGGCTCCTAAAACTATCTAATCTAGGAATTCAAGTCTACCTACTTACATTTACTAGCATAAATGCCTCTTAGTCCTTCAGACGAGAGCAGGACGCTCAAGGTCTGATTACAATCAAGAAGTACGTCCTTTATTAACTTCTTCATTTATGTTTGGCGTATCAAACTTCCAAACATTTCAAACAATTTATCATGTGCCAAAATGCATTGGTGTTTGTCCCACACTCGCTTGTTATTGGCAATGCTCTTGCATCAACTCCCTAATTCACAATGGGGCCACATGTGTAAATACCTTCCTTTTAAATATTTGGCATTGACCACCATAGTATTCTAAATAATGGTTCATGGATTTGGTATACCCTTGGTATATATATGTTTAAGTTTAAGCCTTGCTTCAACTCAATCAAAGAAAGGGTCCCAAACAAATCCCACATGGATACTCAATCAAAGAAAGGGTCCCAAAAAAAACCCATATGGGTGAAACTCCCATGTTTGTTTATAAAACTATGGAAATTAGAAATCATGTGCATTATAATGGATTTCATCAATTCGTCCTATAGATTGACATGGAATTATTCAAATAAAACTAAAATTATTTGAATGTATATGTAGAGATGATCACTATAAAAGTGTAACATCCACACTATAATCTTTGGTTTAATTAATGCATAATGTAAATATGATATGTGGCTATGGTCAAGCGATGTAATATGTGAATGTATTGTCTGAATTTAATAAATAAAATGTGATTCTAATTGTTGGGGGACATGGACAGATATGGGGGATGAGTAATCCACAAGAGAGAGGAGGGTCTAAGAGAATTTCTAAGAGAGGGGTCATGTTAAGTTTTTACTGTTTTTATTAGGTTATTTCCAAATTACATGAACATTCAATGCATTTCCAAAACAACATAAATTGGATCACTAGAAGAAACACAATCACAAGGTACACAAAATTCAATCCTGGGAAACCCTCATGGGGAACAAAACCCAACAAAACTTCCTCAATAATAGATTTCCAATACAATGCCAAGACTAAGACCAAAACACCAAAGATAAACCAAGACTGAGCATGCGCCTCTCTTCTCCTTCCTCCTGCAACTGCAATTTCCTTCAATATATGCACACTAGATGAGTGAGATTGAGTTTGTTCAAATGAGACACCATCCTCACATATAAATACAAGTTTAGTAGGTGCTAAGGTTATGTCTCTTCATTTGGTGGGGCCCTTCTAGAAGTGGTTAAAACCACTTTATAATTACTAGGGGCCAACTTCTCCTAGAAGTGGTTAAAACCACTTTATAATTACTAGGGGAAGAATTTACAAATACTGCTATACAAATGCAGTTTTACCAATCCAAAAAAGGGGATTTGATCTTATACAATATGTGACTTGATCAATCCATAAAAAGGGATTTTCTCTATAAAATAATAACTCAAATATAATTAGAATATTCTTCGAAGTTGCAATATTTCAACACTCCCCATTAACGAGAAGGGTATTCTATTAACATGAACCAGCATAACATAATCAAGAGAAGGATAAGGAAGCATCATCATCAACATATGGAACACTGACTACCACATCTATAAATCATCAGAATATTTTCTCATCCTCAATATCATCATTGTTTACAACATCGAGCTTGAGTAACATCATCATCAACAACAACATGAACCTGAAACATCAACATCAATAGCATAAATCTAGAACAACACCATAAATAACATGAAGCTAGAACAACATGAAGCTGGAACAATAACATCATCAACATGTGGCAACAGAATGAGGCACTTGCATCAACAACAAAATTTGTGGTACTCTGACAGACCATCCTTACCGAAACTTCGAGATATGCCCAGGAATCATAAGATTCCATAGGATATAAAATCATAACAAGATACCACGTGGTACTCTGACAGATCGTCCTTACCAAACCTTCAGGATCTTCCCAGGAATCATAAGATTCCCTAGGATATAAAATCCTAATGGAGCTACCACTATTGACCACAACTAGAATATACATGCACATGTACTCTGACAAACCATCCTTACCAGACCTTTGAGATCTTCTTAGGAATTATAATATTCCCTAGGACATAAAATACTAATGGATCTACCTGTTGTTTCTTCATAGTCAATACCTTCCTTTTAAGAAAATCCATGAGCCACAAATCTTGCCTTATGTTTTTCAATACTTTTATCTGTTGCATGTTTTATTTTGTATATCCACTTGGAGGATACCACATCTTTGTTCTTTGGTCTAGGAACTGCTTCCCATACATCATTCTTCATAATGGATTGGTATTATTCTACCATGGCGTCCATCCATTCTTTATTATTAATGGATTCTTCAAAGAAGGTAGGTCCCTTCTCTACGAGATCACACATCAAGGCCATATAACTAGAGAATGGATTAGGATTCTTTCTTTGTATCATGGTTCCTTCTGGGGCACCATACCTCTCTTCATATTGAATAATTTTTTTCACCCAAGTTGGCTTTCTCTTGTGAGAGATTGTCATATAGGGAGGTTCTTGACATTATATCATATCATGATCTTCTGGAATCTCATCATCATGGGTAACTGTAACTTCCTTCATGGGTTTTGGAAATCTGGGAGCTACAGGTTCTTCTCCATATACTTCTTCAAGATGGAATTTCCTTGATCTTTTGATTGTTGTATCTTCATCAAAGGTTACTTCTATGATGATCTCAATATGATGGTAACCTAGTATGTAAATTTTGAATGCCTTAGAGACCTCACAATATCCAATAAATATTCCCTTCTTTCCTGAAGGATCCAACTTAGTTATTTTTTCTTTTGGAATGTGTACAAATACTGGACAACCAAATATTTTGAGATGGATTACTTCTGGATTCTTTTCGGTGAACATTTCTTCGAGAGTTTTGAATCCGAGTGCATTATGGGATAATCTTTTTTGGAAATATATTGTTGTTCTTGTTGCTTCATCCCATAAGTGCATTGAAAGATATTTATCATGAAAGATAGTCTTTATTTCTTCCATAATCATTCTATTCTTTATTTATGCTACACCATTTTGTTGAGGATTATAGGGAGTGGTGAGATCCCTCTTAATCCCAACATCTGTGCAAAATATTACAAATTAATTTGAAGTGTACTCTCCTCCATTGTTTGACCTGAGTATCTTGATTTTCCTTTCGGAGAGGTTTTATACCAAGGATTTGAATTCCTTTAACTTTCCAAGTACTTTATCTTTTGATTTCAATAAATAAACCCAAGTATTACGAGAGTAATCATCAATAAAGGATACATAGAATACATACCCGCTTAGAGAGGTTGATGGCATTGGACCGCATACATCTGAGTGGAAAAGTTCCAAGATTCCTTATACTTTACTGTCGCTATTTGGGAAAGGATTATTTATGTTATTTCCTTGTGCACATACCTTGCATACACCTTCATGATCAAACTTTAATTATGGTAAACTTGTAACTACCTTGTTTACATATGGTAAGGCTTTGTAGTTTATGTGAACTATTCTTCTATGCCAAAGTTCACATGGAATTTTAGTAGAGTGACTCAAGGTTACATCTGAGTGACATTTTAAATTGTACAAACCATCTTCTTTTGTTCCAATAATAATTGCATCTTCTATATTTTTTCCTTTAGACCACATAAGAACTTCAACATCTATGAATGCAACCCCAAAAACTTTCTTATCTAGGGATGAAATAGAAGGTAAGTTGTTTTTCAAACCTGGTACATAGATTATGCCCTTCATTCTCATTGGAGTTCCTTAATCAAGTTTTTAGGTGGATTATCCCATTCCTTTGATAGGGTATTGATAATCATCTCCAAGTGAAACTTTCAGGGGGAAGTCCTTTTCTATAAGGATAAAGGGAATGTCTTTCTGGTGCAACCTCCCCCCTTCTCTCCTAGGGACTAATCGACCTCCCAGTCAAGGATCATTAAATATGTTGATTCAGATCGACTCTTCGGGTCCCTACGAGTACCCAAAACCTCTATACACATGACCCTTTTCTCCTAAGGGACCACGGCCTATGATCGTGGATCAACCCCTACGTACTTTTGGGATTAGGGGATATCACGATCTTTGGATTATGTTATTTCTGAAGTGCTCTTCTATGAATCTCCAGATCTTTGTCACGTGTTTCCTTGGATTCTGATAGTCGAACAATTTTTCAAGTTTCGTGACTTCGTGAAACTCCTGTTCTCCTTGCACACAAACTTCCAGACTTCTGACTTCCAGACTTCCTGATCTACTGCCACATTTCCTCTCTGCAGCTAATGGTTGAGGCTAATTCACGAATTCATGAGTTTGTGGCTCTCCTCTTGAAACACTTCCAAACTTCTCGAACCATGAAGTGTCGAAACGCTTTATGGTCGACCTCTGCGTAATTCACCCAGATCTGACGGTCTAGAAAAATATCACATCCCTCCGGAACAGATCAGGTTCGTGGGTTTTGGGAATCCTTAAAGGATTCTTCCCTTTGAATATTTATCACCTCTTTCCCTCCTAAACTTATATTTTCTCTAATTTCGTTCTTCCTCTAAACGCCCTCTTCGACACTTTGTCGAATTTTCAACCTATGCATGCCTTGCAACATGTTCTCCTCCACAACTCAATTTCTTTGTGGATGACTTCACACACTTTGTGACTGTTCTCCAACCACTTCTATACAACTAAAGTCATGCTACTCCTCCTGAGCTTACGATTCTGAAAATTTGTCACGCACTCCTTGCGAACAAACTTCCTTCAATCTTGACCATTGAAGGATGACCTTGGACTCCTTGCAACAGTCCTTTCACACTCTATTATTCCTCCTGAACATTATGACTCTGAGCGTAATTCCTCCTACACACCAATTTCAATTATCCTAGCGGAACCTATGAGTCAAAATGGACTCGGTCACACACTCCTTGCATAAATAAGTTTCACGCTACCTCTTTTGAGCTTCGAGTCAAAATAAACTCGATCATGCACTCCTTTTGGATGCCTATGCACACCTTGTACTCGCTCATAGAAGAGAAACAATTGAAACTTATTCAATCCTCATAGTGACTCATACATTCAGCTATGTAAATGCATTCATAGACCACAAGAACAACAAGTAACAGATAATTTTGAATAAATAGAAAGTCTACCATTCATTCATCTAGATAGACTCAACAACACCATACATTTGGGACAATACTCTTCTGTCATATTCATTCAACAGTCATAAACATGGGTTAATACACTATTCTTAAGCACTCTGCAATATATACAATAGGTTCAATATATCATCAACAACTAGAGATCCAACAACAACAACAACTACAATGGAAACCTGCACAATAGATTCAACAACCTTCTCTTGGCAAGAATACAAAGATTTATACAAGAGGGTCTCTTCGAGTATTTCCCTCCATCTACTCTAAGATATCCTATCGAATTAAAAGCATTCAACTACTTAATATTTATTACAATAAATATTCGAGTCAGACAGATAAGAGCGAGAGCTCCAGATATGTACTGCAATTTTTCACATTAAAGAAAATACGTTCCCTCATCAATATTATGTGATGGCTCAGCCTCCAAACATTAAAGATGTTCATAAATCGATATCATTTTTATATATTACATTAATATGATAACTTTGGAATTCAAAATACTTCAAAATACGTGCTAGTGCGCCCAATTGTCCTCCATACGTACTTTGCTAGTGATGCTCCTGCATCATACTCCTCTAGCTGAAAAATTCATGGACTCATGTCCATGAGCTCATGCAATGACATTTCATTCTTATGGATGTCTGCTTCACTGATCCAACTGGCATCTTCCATTGGGTATCCTTTCCACTTTACTAAATACTCAAAATACATTTTCCTTCGGGTCTTCTGGCCAATCCGTCGATCCATGATCTTCTCCATCTACGACTTATCTACTATAGGAATCTTCTTTTTCCACATAATCTTCTTCTGATCTTGTGAACCTCTGGTTCCATCTTCCCTATAAGGATACAAGTCTACAATGTTGAATATGGGCAATATATCCACATCCTCTGGCAGCTCTATTTCATAAGCATTCTCACCAAATATTCTCAGGATTTTGCATGGTCCTATCTTCTTCATCTTCAGGTTGTTGTATGTTCCCCTCTAAAACCTCTCCTTCCTTCAATGTGCTATAAATTGATCTCCAACTTCAAATTGAAGTTTCCTCCTATGTCGATAAACTCTTTGCTTATACTCATTGTTTCTCTTCTGCAACTGTTGCTTAATTTGATCACGAAGCTTCTTCATTTCTACAGCGAACTCTTTGGCTCCAACCCTCCTAAACCCATTCTACTCTAGGTCTCTTAAATCTAACACTCCCCTTCGATTCATTCCATACAATATCTGAAATGGAATCCTTCCAGTACTTCTATTTACTAAGTCATTGTATGCAAACTCCACTTGTGATAGAATTTGATCCCACTGGCTATGGTGTTCAGTGACCAAACTTCTCAGCAAATATCCTAAACTTTGATCCACCACTTCAGTCGGTCCATCTGTTTGTGGGTGATATGCAGAAATAAGGGATAGTTTTTTTCACAAATTCTTCCACAACGTCCTCCAGAAATGACCAACAAATTTGGTGTCCCTGTCTGAAACAATACTCCTAGGTAATCCATGGAGTCTCACAATTTCTTTGAAAAACAAATTTTCAAACGTGTGTCACATCATTGGTATTTTGGCATGGGATAAAATTTTCCATATTTGAAAATATTTCAACTACCAAAAATATAGAATCACTTCATCTTTTTTTCCTTGGAAATCCTAACACAAAATCCATGCTTATTGCATCCCAAGGCCTCTCTGGAATAAGAAATGGTTGATACAATCTAGTATTCTTCTTCTTTCCCTTTGCATACTGACAAATATTACATATGTTCACAAAACTCTTTACTTATTCCCTCATACCTATCCAATAATACGAACCATTCAACTATGAAAACATTTTTTCATGGTCTAAATGTCTGGCTAGACCCCCACTATGTTTCTCCTTCAGCAAGTTTTCCCTCATCGAGCATTTTGGTATGCACAGTTGGCAACCTTTGAACAACAATCCATCTTGTATGAAATATTCGACCCATTGGATTCTGTCTCTGAGCACAGGATTTACGCATTCTTCATATGCTTCTCTAAAATATGGATCATCATGATAAATTTCCTTAAGGTGTTCAAACCCCCATATTTTCACTTGAAATTCCTGCAGAATCAAACTTCTCCTACTCAATGCATCAACAACATTGTTAGCGTTATCAGAAATATGTTTAATAAAAAAAGTGAAATTCTTCATAAATTCTATCCACTTAGTGTGTCTATGGTTTAATTTCTTGTGTATGGTTATGAATTGCAAATCTTGATTATCACTATACAAAACAAACTCCTTCGGTACAAGATAGTGCCTCCATTTCTTCAAAGCTTGAATTATGGCATAAAAATATTTATCGTATGTGGAGTATTTCTTCCTAGTATCGTTCATCTTCTCACTGAAATACGCAACATGCCTATTATCTTGGCTTAAGACCACTCCAATTGCAATTCCACTTGTGTCACATCTCACTTGAAATGTCTTCCCGAAATCCAATAAAACCAAAATAAGATGTTCTGTTATCTTATCCTTCAATATAATGAAGCTATTCTCATCCTCTTCTGTCCATTTGAAAGACTTATGTCTTTCCTTCACTGTATTCATCATTTGAGCACCAATCCCGCTAAATTTTTTGATGAAATTTCGATAGAAAATTGCTAATCCATGGAAGCTTCTCACCTTGAAGATATTCCTTGGTGACGTCCATTCTCTCATTGATTTCACCTTTTCGAGATCCATCTTCAATTCATTTGAAGAAATCACAAAACCAAAATATATGAGTTTTGTCTTCATGAAAGAGGACTTTTTCAAATTAATTAATAGCTTCTCTTGTTGCAACCTCCTCATCACCAATGTTAAATGTCTCAAATGAAATATTTTAACACTACATTCATCAACCTCATAAAATTACTTGGGGCATTTGTCAAGCCAAACGACATAACAATCCATTCATACAATCGCTCATTTTTCTTGAATATTGTTTTCCACTCATCACCTCTTCTCAGCCTTAACTAGTGACATCCACTTTTCAAATCTATCTTTGAAAAATAATTCTCTCCACTTAAACAATTCATCAAGTCACCCATCCTTGGCAATGGAAATATGTACCTAATGGTGATCTTGTTGATGGCCCTTGAGTCGGTACACATTCTCCATCCTCCATCCTTCTTCGGAATCAATATAGTTGGCACTGCACACAAAATCAAGCTTTCTCTAACCAATCCTTTGTCTAATAGATCCTGAAACTATATTTTCACCTCTTCATTCTCTTGAGGTGTCAACCTATATGCTTCTTTATTCGGAAAGCTTTCTCCTAGTATCAAATCAATGTGATGGTTGATACTTCTGATAGGTGGCAATGATCTTGGCAACTCGTCCACTACTATGTCAGCAAAATTCTCTAGCAATTCCTACATTTCCTCAGGCAAATCTTCCATTGAAGTACTCGTAAGGATAAATTTTGGTTTCCTCACTATAGAAAACTAGATCTCTTGTTCCTTCTTGACTTCATTCAGGATTTCCTTACCACTCATGAGAAATATTCTCATGACAGCTTCATCCTTCACTTTCTTCTCTTCAATTGGCAACAACATGTGTGTCCTACCATTCTTCTCCAAAGTATAGGTATTTCTTCTCCCATCATGAATGAAATTCCTATCATACTTCCATGGTATTCCCAACAAAACATCACATACATCCATGGGAATCACATCACACGATATTTCATCTCTATATCCACCTATTTTAAATTCAACAAGGCATTGTTTAGTTACTGTTATCTGGTGATCTTTTTGCAACCATGAGACTTTGTACGACGTCAGATATGTAGTCGTCTCTAGCTCCAATTTCTCCACCATCTCTATGGATACTAAGTTTTCAGTGCACCCACTATCAATTATTACCTTGAAAACTCTATCTTTAGTCTTGCAAGTTGTTCTGAGCAAATTATTCCTCTACATTGGCTTTTCAATCTCTAGCTCTTGCTTCAAAAGAACCTTCTTCATCATCAAGGATTTCCCATCTTCTGCACCTTCTGCCTCAATCTTTCGCTTCTACACCTCCTGAATGTGAGGTTCACCTCCTTCTTTCTTTCTCTAGGGACATTCCCAAGACATGTGCCCTATTTTTCCACAAAAATAACATCTTACTTCTCCTCCTCGAGGAAAATAATTCCTACCACTAGACTGTCTCCCTTGGAAACTTCATCCTCTCTCAGAGTGACTATGTTGCTTCTCTGTCTCACCTTTGGGATTTTGTGTCTTGTCATGGGCAACTCCTTTGCCTATGTTCAAGCTTCTACCTTTGTTTTGTTGACTCTTCTTTCTGGCTAACTTATCTTTTTCTTTTAGCACGATCTGATACCGATCCTCTACTTTTCTAACTATCGCCATGTTGATTTTGTCCTTGATTTCATATCTCAGGCCGTTGATGTACATGAAAACATTTTCCTCATCTCTCTCTTTCAGTCCAGCCCTGATGTTTAGTCTGTAGAACTTCTCCATGTATTCCTTCACAGTCATTCCCTTCTGTCTTAGGTTCTTCAATCTCCTGAATAGGTTTATCTGGTAATATTTGGGTATGAATTTAGCCTTTATCTTGGCTACCATTCTATCCCAACCCTTAATATTCTGTTTGTCTTTTCTCCTCTTGTCATCCTACAGTTCATCCCACCACAATGTTGCATGTCCTTTTAACATGGTGACAACATGTTTCATCTTCTTCTCCTCATCGACATCTTCATAGTCGAAATACTCGTCCATTGCCCGTATCCAATCAAGAAATTCTTCAGTGTCTAAATTTCCTTCATACATTGGGATGTTGATCTTAGCTCTGGCTCCCAACTTGACAACCACTTTCAGCAAGCTTTCTTCCACAACATCCTCAGCTACAACTTCTTCAACTTCCACTTCTTCATTCTTTGCATTACTAACGTCTCCAACATCAGGTGCTCTTATTTATGTTGTTTCCATGGCATATTGCCTTGCTATGAGTTCTCTCATTTCCCTTTCCATAAATCTATTTTCTACATGCGGCTCTACACATATTCTAGGCGACATTGTGCTTATGTATCTAATACCACTTGATGATATCAGTCTACTTCTCCCTCTCTTGATTCTATAGAAATAAATTATGTCCCTACTATGATACCACTTTGGCACAACCCCCCCCCCTTCTCTCCTAGGGACTTCTCATCCTATTGGTCAAGGATCATTCAAGATACTCAGTCAGATCAACTCTTTGGGTCCCTACGGGTACCTAAAACCACTATACACAGGCCCCTTTTCTCCTAAGTGACCATGGGCTATGGCCGTGGATCAACCCCTATACGATTTCAGGATTCAGGGATATCATGATCTCTAGATTTTTTTCTTTCTGAGGTGCTCTTCTTCAAATCTATGGATCGTTGTTGCATGTCTCCTTGGATTGTGACAGCCCAACAATGTTTCAAGTTTCGTGACTTCGCAAAACTCCTGTTCTCCTTGCACACAAACTTTCGAACATCTAAATCCGGACTTCCTAATCTATTACCACGTGTCCTCTCCACAACCGAGGATTGAGGTTACTTCACGACTTCATGAGTTTTCAGCTCTCCTCTTGCAAAACCTCCAAACTTCCCTAACCATGAAGTGCCAAAACACTTCCAGTCGACCTCCGTGTAATTCTCCCAGATCTGACGGTCTAGAACAATCTCGCCTCCCTCCAGAACAGATCTGGTTCATGGGTTTTGGGAAACCTTAAAGGATTATTTCCTTTGAATATTTCTCACCACTCTCCCTCATGAACTTATATTTCCTCAACTTTCCTTGTTCCTTTGAACGCCTTCTTCGACACTTAGTCGAATTTTCATCTTGTGCACACCTTGCAACATGTTCTTCTCCACAAATCAATTTCTTTGTGGATGACATCGAACACTTTGTTACTGTTCTCCAACCACTTCTCTCTGACTAAATTCATGCTAATCCTCTTGAGCTTATGATTATGAGACTCTGTCACGCAATCCTTGTGGAAAAACTTCCTTCAATCTTGACCATTGAAGGATGACCTTGCACTCCTTGCAACAGTCCTTTCACACTCGATTATTCCTCTTGAATAATATGACTCTAAGCACAATTCCTCCTACATTCCAACTTCAACTATCCCACTGGAACCTCCGAGTCAAAATAGACTCAGTCACACACTCCTTGGGGACACCTATGCACTCCTTGCATACATAAGTTTCATGCTACAACTTCTAAGCTTCGAGTCAAAACAGACTCGATCATGCACTCCTTGTGGATGCCTATGCACACCTTGCACTCTCTCATAGAAGAGAAACAATTGAAACTTATTCAATCCTCACAATGACTCATACATTCATCTATGTAAATGCATTCATAGACCACAAGAACAATAGGTAACAAAGAATTTTGAATAAATAGAAAGTCTACCATTCATTCATCTAGATATACATAACAACACCATACATTTGGGACAATACTCCTCTGTCATATTCATTAAACAATCATATACATGGGTTCATACACTGTTCTTCAACACTATGCAACATATACAATAGGTTCAGTAGATCATCAACAACTAGAGAGCCAACAACAACAACTACTACAATGGAAACCTGCACAATAGATTCAATAGCCTTCTCTCAACAACAATACAAAGATTTATACAAGAGGGGCTCTTCGATTCTTTCCCTCCATCTAATCTAAGATATCCTATCAAATTAAAATCATTCAACTACTTAATATTTATTACAATAAATATTCGAGTCAGACAGATAAGAGCGAGAGCTCCAGATCTATACTGCAATCTTTCACATTAAATAAAAATATGTTCCCTCATTGATCTTAAGCGATGGATTAGCCTCCAAACATTAAAGATGTTCATAAATCGAGATCCTTTCCAGATATTACATTAATATGATAAATTTGGAATTCAAAATACTTCAAAATGCGTGCTAGTACGCCCAGTTGTCTTCCATACACACTTTGTTGGTGATGCTCCTGCATCACTTTCTAACCTGTCATGTGCTTGGAGGCACCACTATCTATGAGCCAAGTATCCTCTCCATGTGTCACAGATCTTGAGAGAGAGGAAAACAAAACATGTTCTTCAATATATTATTTAGTTAACTTCTTGGGTGGCTCATCATATTCAACTGCATGGGCATGATGTATTTTTTTATTTCTCCTCTTGTATTCTTCCCTTCAGGAAGGATAGTGCTAAGAGGAGAAATGTTTCCCTTTCTTTGACCATTATTATATTTTTGTAATCTCTTTGGAGAGTGATATTATTTATGAAAGTGGGTCTCCTTTTGAAAATTATACTTTTTCTTTCCACCCTTAGCATAAGAAGATAGGGATTGATCTTCATCTCTTAATAGGACGGCTTATCAGTTGGCCACTCTTGCTTCTTCTTGAACACATTCTTCCCATAAACTGTCAATTTGGGGTTTCTATTTTCTTGCACAAAGAGTTTGGATGAAGGCATCCCAAGGTCTTGTGAGAACATTAATATTTGTCATCACTAGTTCATCTAGTTCATATTCATCTAAGTTTTCTCCAATTTTATTTAACTATTCCTTGAATTGAGAAACCCTAAAGAAATAGTCTTGAATCGTTTCTCCTTTTTGCATCTTTGTATTCTTGAGTTGGGTTCTCAAGTTCATCCTCTAGTTGATGTTATTTCCTTCATACATAATGGTTAGGGAATCAAACATGTATTTTGGAGTATTATTAGAAGTGATCCAGGTGGATATCAGTGGCCACCCACCTATTCCACTGGCTCGAAAAACATTTTTCCACCTTGTCAATTTTTCAGCAGTTTTTCGAGTTCCAAACTTCCAGGGCTGTTTTGAGGCCCTAAACAACATTTTTTGGGGATTTGGGGCTGAGGTGATTGCTTGGGGAATTGACTTGGGCCAGTCGAAAAATGTTCTTCTCAGTTATACCTTTCCAATGGGCTATCCCTAAAATGGAGATCATATGCAAAAGTTACGACCCTGAGAAGTTGATGTACTAACTTACCCAAATGGGGCCCACATGAGTTTTGGCACTTCATCTCCTAGGGTTAGGTTTTTGGATGTCTAGGTTTTCTGAAATTCATGTTTATTGTAAAACGCCTTGAGATCCTCATTGTATCCATCTTCTTGTGAATGAGAGCATTCGTCACATATCTTCTCAGAGATAAGCCGCCACCATTCCAGCAAGCTTGTTTTCCGCTGCATTTTACAGTTTCATCTTATTTGCTTATCGAATAGAAAACCAGTTTTATTGTATCTCTGTTATTTTTTGTTAAGCATCTTTTAATAATTTCTATTCATTTCATTCTTGTCATCCTCCAAACTAGATGTGATATAATAAAAATGCAATCTCACACAAGCACACTTAACACATTGATGAAGACGTGCGCTTTGTCATTAATCAAACAAAAATGGTATTACAACAAGAATATCAACATTTATATAGTTCTTAAACAACAAATCAACATGACAACATTGAAAAATAATCTCTAAGTTATCTTTCCTTCACTACATTATGAGCTAATACATATAAAGGCACATTCTTCCACAATTACAACATATTTGATGTACAAATTGTGTCCCATGTTTCTCATGAACATAATGGAGATTTTAGACATTCAGGAAGGTAGTTCTAACTATCGGATCACTCTTTTACTATTCAAAGAACTTATAATGATATTCATACTATTCATATGACATGAAGTGCATATGAATAGTATCCTCCATATCGTGAAGATGTATTTCATTTCAAAAGATGTTTTTGTTACCATCCTGTGCACAAGGGAATCATCTGCACACTTGACCAAAGGATTGTTCCTCGAGAAGCAATACTAGGTGTGATCTCATGAACACCGCATGATCTCTAATTGGTCATATTCAAAACCCAAGTGGTCGATCTGCAATAGGAATATCGAAAGTATTCCAACGAAAGAGACCAAGTACCGAAATGCACTATCAGTACTAGCATGAACTGAAGTATAGATGTGAACTATGGTACCAAAAATGAGTTGAGCCAAACATAATTAGAAAATGTGTTGTATACATTAAATCTATTTCATCAAATACATATGAAATCAACAAGAACATGCAATATTTACCTCTTATATCTTGTCAAGGATGTTTGGCTTTAAGAACGCATGAAAACATGGAAAGAAGGTAATAACCTGGTACATAGGTGAGGTAAAGGTGGTCAAAGAGGGAAAATGATAATTAAAAAATGTGTCAAAACCATGGCCTAGAATGTCCCCCATGAATGTGTATTTGCATGTCCTCATGCAAACAGATTTCCTGAAAATCCCACAAAATTTGGCAAAATTGGAGTGGCCTCATGGATTGTTGGTGAAGCCTAGCAACATCAATCAAAATTTTGAGGTTTCCTATTGTTGTGGTCCTTATTTTAATGACTCTCCTCTTGTATGGTTTAGTAGGTTCTATTAGCATCTTATATAATTCTATGTTCTTTGCATTGAGCTTCTCATTCTCATCCAGAAACGTTTGAATCTAACCCTTTAATTTCTCATTTTATCCTTCTATACAATGACTCAAAACCCTAAATTCTTCTAATTATTTATTCAAATTGTTATTCTCCTTACACTTCTTTCTCAGTTTAGCAAGTGTTGGATTACCAATAGAATAAGTAGAGGTTACCTATATGTTAGATGCTTCTTTCATTTGATCATTAAGTTGAGGTTCAATTGGGGCTGATCTAGACTCGACTGGTGTAGCATTCCCTTGTCCATATAATTTAGAAGGTGTAGCATAGCCCTTTCCATACAAAATAGAAGGTGAAGGTATTTGACTATATGAAGTGGCAATATTTGTTTTATTAGAAGCTTTAGAGACACTTGGAGTTCCCTTAGTGTTTTCTTCTTCAATGTCTACATTAACACATTGGGAATGAGTCAAATATTGAGGAGTAGGGGATAATTTCTTAACTCAATCCTTCCTCTATTTTTCCATATTCCTTTGGGAGATGAGGTCTTCATCATCACCTTTATTGTTGTTTGGTGAACCCCAGGGTTAATAAATTTCAATAATTGGCTCAACAAACCCATTTATTTTTGCAAAATCATCCCAATTATCACGCATTATATGTCATTATTCAATAATAAATATATTAATAAACCCATGGTGGTGAAGACTTCTGAGATTATTTTTAGGGTTTTTATGGATTTGTTGGGACATTTTATGGAAAATATTCCTAAGATAATAAGCAAAATTAAACTTATTGCCACTCTCAAAGTGCAACAAAATTATGATGTGATAAAGAAATGTTCTTCAATACCTACCCTCACACGTTATATACTTATGAAGAATGACCAGAGGTTTTCGCCACTTTTCCTCGAGCCACGACTTGGGAACTCCTTTGGACTAGTCAACATCTTGATGTCTAGGTTTCAAAAATCAGGCATAAATTTGTCTGTCAACAATCTTGTTTTTAAACCACCTATCGCCATTTTATGATAGGTCAATTTCCTTAGCTACAATTGTCTATGATACATTCATTAATAATTTGTTGATGTGGGAAAAATTCCCATTAAAATCCTGTATGAATTTCAGTGCAACCTGGTCATTGTATCCCTAAAATTTCAGAAAGAAGGAATGGCATCCTGCAACACTGAAAATTTATTTGCATGAGTTGTACTCAAAAAGGCCCTCTAAATATTCAATTAACCTTGGTTCATGCCTATTGATCACCATTTTGACATACGCGGAAAATGGACATCGATGTAAACCTGTAGTATTTAGACCCTCAAAAATGAGAGTAGAGAGGTTTGAATTGTGGATATAATGGATATAACATTAAACGACTAGTATTTTTGTTTTTGGATGAGTTTATAATTCATTTTGAATCCTTGAAGTGATTCAAAATGAGCGATACTTACGATGATGGCTTCGATGATATCAATAAGAAGGGTATGATCATATGTTATATTATGAATTATCTACTAAATTCAGGTGAATTTTATTTAATTTACTCAGAATGAGTATTGAAATCGTGATATAAAATAATAACTCGAAATGAGTATAGAAAATCGTGGTTTAAATCAATCATTAAAATAGTTGAAGGATTGAACCACACTTTGAATGATGAGATGGTAGTGGTATATGAAAGGTATGGATAAGTGATGGGCATATAACTTGTATATATAGGCCTACTCATAAAGTTATAAAAACATGGGATGTGAGTGATAGGATAGGAGGTAGTGATAGGTATAAACATAAGAAAAATATAGGGTAGGGAAACAAGGTAAAGCTAGTTATGTTCATTAGTGAATTTCCTCTATCCTTAACAAACTAAAAAAAGCTAAAAATGTATTCTTACCTCAATTTCCCCACTCATTTATACTTACAAATGTGTTTTGGCTCTTAGCTAGGTGTATGTAACTAGAGTTGTTGAAAATTTGTTGCAAGTATCAGCATGCCCAAAATGTTGCAAATTACTCAAAAGAGGAATTTGATGTAAATTTTGAAACCTTGGAGATTAATCACACATGTGTTTAATATTACTACAGACTTCTGAAACATTTGGATGTAGAGTATTTTGATATTTGTTTCCATCCCATCTCATTCGAACCATGAGGAATGTAGAAAATTCAAAATTTGCATCTACAAGTGTTCTGGCACCCCTTATACAATTTTGGTACCCATTATACAATTCTGGTACCAGAAGAACAAAGATTATTTAAGAGTTTTGTTGATGTGAAGTCTAAACTAGATGGAACAAATTCTAATGGAACAAATGTTTATGTCAATTCTTATTAAAGAAATGGAGATGAAAACTTCAACTTTTACCTATACTTGAAAACCTACAAATTATGGAAATTTTTTAAAATTATAAACTTATTGGTGGAATACAGGTTGTAAGATGGAACCAAAAATACTATATGATGGTGCTCATGGATGATTCTTCCACAAAGGTACATCTATTGTTGAAATCAGATTGGATCTTGGTGCCAAGAACTGTGAAAAAAAATAAATGTAGCTGCAGCGGGAACAATGAAGCAAGAAGGTGGGGTGTAAAAACATGACTGTCTCTCAAGCTCTGTAATGAGGAAGAGATCTGATCCCTCAAAAAAATATCTTCCAAAGAAATAGATAAGCTCCTCTTTTTGAAAAAATCACTTTGTTCTAACTTCCTTGCATATCATTCCCCTTTTATTCACACACTGCAAATTGTTGTCAAAACCGCAAACCAAATATTCTTCACCAGAACCCAAATCTTGGCACAATTCTATATATGTGAATAATTTTTTTGAAGTTTAACATAAAGAGAAATCATTGGATTACCAACCAATAATGAATTTTGTTAACCAATGTGAGAATAGTCACCATTAATGCCAATGAGTGTCAAGGTTCCCTAGTACATCTTGCTAGGTACAAATTGATGAGTTGAAGTTAAGTCACTTGAAATATATGATAAAAAGGGGGCATTGAGGAATTCCACTACCATAAGCAAGAGATCCTTCCATTAATGCATGCAATCCTCTAGGTACTATAAATATCTCTAACTTTAGTCCCTGATAATGTGTTGAAGTTGATGGGACAAAGTTTGTTAGAAGGAAGGCCTTAATGAACCCCCCACCATCTAACACAATAATAAAACATAATAATTTGAATAATACAAGGTAGATCCAACAACTGTATGAAAAAATTTATCTTGGAATTTCCCACCAGTAACATGGATTTCAAGCAAGATCGTGTCTAGCTACATCAACAAGCTGATTTTCATAACTAGACTTACTTTTGTCTTTACTTAAAAAAAATAAATTAATACACAGACACACATATAGAAATTATAAAATACTTGAGTAGAGGTTGAAGAGAGGGGAGGATATCCCCTACTCACAACCTCCATTTCTGACTATTGCAAGATATCATGAAAAGCTCTTCCTTGGACATAGGTTTATGATACAATCTCAACCTATGACCATTAACCACAAAATAAACCAAGACATTATCGAAGATAGTCATGACCTAATAGGGCCCCAACCAACATATCATGAGCTTTCTCTTGAAATTATTGAATTTCAATTCAAAGAGGAGGGCCTAGTCACCTAGCTTGAATTGCTTCTTTCTAATAAATTTGTTGTTCCACTTTGCTTGATACTCATGGAAAAGAATGGTACATAGTTATGATACAGGTACATAGTTATGATTATTTCAATTTAGGGTTGTTGACTAATCCAAAATTAGTCATGTGAGACAAAAGTAAAGTTTGATGAAAATGCTAGTCTCTTGTTGTTAGAGTTAAGGAAGGTTCGCATGTATGTGATCATATACACTAAGTCTATTACAAAGTTACAAATCATATTTGGATGATTGAGGGATTTTGGTTGAGGTACATGTTGGGTACATAGCTGAGACAAGTAGTTGATGAGTTGGAACATACATGAGGTGTATAGTAGATGATGTTGGTATATATTGATGAGTCATAGTTGATGAGTAGTTGATACATGATTGGTACATACTTGGTACATGGTTGGAAGCACTTGCTAGTAGTATTGTTGACACATGGTTTATGGATGATGTAGCATACATTCCTTGGTATATTATTAGAAGAACATATTGATCTTGGTTATGATTATGAGTTGTTGTGTTATGTTTGGTTGATGCACATCTTTGAGAGTTTTCTTAGTGATTGATCTTGGTGAGTAGATCTGATTTGGTTTATAAGATTGATGAGACAGTGTTTTGTGGTAGGTTGTTTGGATAGGTTGTTGTGACAAGTTATTTGTACAAGTTTGGTGCATGGTTGATGCACTTGTTTATGGTACAGGTTGATTATAGGTTGAGGTACATGTTGATGCATGGTTCAAGTTATTGGTATAGGTTGATTGGTGCAAGTTGATTGGTACGGGTTTACAACAATATATCTCACATTGATAGTGTGGCAGTGGTTCCATCATTCTACTTATATGTCAGAGCGGTTGGACAGGATAAGGACGGGTGGTTGTAGTCACCTTTCGGTTGTAGCTAGAGAACATAGGGGGTTGAAGCCTCCTTCTGGTTGTATCCAGAGAATTGGGGAGTTGGAGCTTCCCTCAGGTTGTAGCCTGAGAAAATAGGGGGTTGGAGCCTTCTTCTAGTTGGAGCTAGAAAACAAATGAAGTTGGTGCTTCCAATGAATGTAATTCTTAAATACATATAAGAAAAAGTATTATGTGGTTTTCTCCCACTTTGGGTTTCCACGTAAAACGTTGGTGTACTATGTATGTGTGTGATTGCTCATTTGTTCATTTTTTATTTACTCTACAACTATTGGATTATAATGCTACATTGATATAACACTTGCATTTTATGATGAAAAATGATTAAATTTATCTATTATTGATTCACCCCCCTCTTAGTAATCCAATAATTGGTATCAGAGTCGGTTCCTTCAGGAAACAGTTTAACCATTGGAAGGAGATCATGGATTATTCTTAGAAGGGAGTACCAATGTTTAATGGTGAGAATGGCTTTAAGTATAATATGTGCATGTTGGATTACTGAGAGGGTGGGTGAATCAGTAATAGAGCAATTTAATCCTTTTTAACC
This sequence comes from Picea abies, assembly GCA_900067695.1. Classification (NCBI taxonomy): domain Eukaryota; kingdom Viridiplantae; phylum Streptophyta; class Pinopsida; order Pinales; family Pinaceae; genus Picea; species Picea abies. Next base: position 28,959 of record CBVK0100086748.1, read on the forward strand.
ATATAATCCAAGTGTTATATCAATGAAGCATTATCATCCAGTAACGACAGAGTAAATAAGCAATGAAAAATGAACAAACATACACATACACAATACACCAATGTTTTACATGGAAACCCAAATGAGAAGAAAACCATGGAATTCTTTTTCTTAAATGTCTTGAAGAATTACATTCATTGGAAGCACCAACTTTCTTTTTTTTCCAGCTGCAACTGGAAGGAGGCTCCAAACCCCTATTTTCTCAGGATACAACCTAAGGGAAGCTCCAACTCCCCAATTCTATGGCTACAACTAGAAGGAGGCTACAACCCCCTATGTTCTCCAGCTACAACCGGAAGGTGGCTACAACCACATGTCCTTGCCCTGTCCTACCACCCTGAAGTAGAAGTAGAATGATGGAACCACTGTCAACCTGTCACTGTGAGATATACCACTATAAACCTATGCCAATAAATCTGAACCATGCATCAACCATGCATCAACATGTACCATAAACAAGTGCATCAACCATGCACCAACCTGTACCAAATAACCTGTAATCAACCTATACCATAAACAAGTGCATACAACCATGTACCAGGTATGTACCAATCATCTGTCAACTACTCATCAACTATGACTCATCAATATGTACCAACATCATCAACTATACACCTCATGTATGTGCCAACTCATCAACTACTTGTCTCAACCATGTACTCAACATGTAGCTCAACCAAAATCCCTCATCAATTTTATCATCAAAATATGATTTGTAGCTTTGCAATAGACCTAATTTATATGATCACATTCCTGCAAACCTTCCTTAACTTCAACAACAAGAGACTAGCATTTTCATCAAACTCTTGTTTAGTCTCAGATGCCTAGTTTTGGGTTAGTCAACAACCCTAACTTGAATTAATCATAACTTTGTACCTGTAATGTATAAAGATATGAAACTTATATACAATTTTATTGAGTGTTTTTTATGCAATTCCTCTAGGTTTCACTACTTGGAACCTCTTAGAAAGGGATTTATAGAAAAAATGGCATACCTTGCTGAATTCTGGCTTATTCTAGACAGCGAGACCTTGTAGAGCGTGCCCCGCGAGGAATATTTGTTGAATTTATATGAAATTGTTACAAAGAATAAAACAAACATTAACCTAACCAAAACATTTTGTTTCACTGAATTTGGATCTATTATGAAGAAGTTTTGATTTTTTTACCTGAAACACATGTTTTCGACTAGTTTCAGGTCTAGCCACAAACACTATTTTCCACGTCGTGTAACTCCAACAATACAATGACCCACAAGCTGAATTTTTTAACACAGATACTTGGATATGTTTTATCAATGGAATAGCAATTTCATGGTTTGAATCATTATATAAAAAAAAATTATAGCTAAAATGGTGAGATGACCTGTAAATAACATACCTTAGAAAGCACCATTAAAAGAATTTATCTTTCTTTTCATTTCTACTTTATTTTCTTCACCTTCCCTCAGAATTTCAGATTAGATATCCTTGGTTACCCCAAAAACCTATATATATTCAATATTCTCAATTGTGTTTAAAATGAGAGATCCTTGCCTCTTATTTATACTCTCCAAGTAGCTTCCTTATACTCTCCAAGTAGCTTCCTTAAAAACATCTTCTAGGTCACTTGGCCCCACTTTCCTTATTTTAGGGTTAACCCACTTCTAATTTATCCATTAAATTTATTATTGAATTAATTTATTTTGTATTCACTTTGAATTATAATACACTCATTACTTCACTTTATTATTTACCTTTTAAAATTTCTTAAACCACTTTGACTACTTTGACCTTTTGGGGCTTCTGGATGACATATGAGGGTCCTCCAACTTCGTAAGGCCATAACTCTCAAACCGTGAGGAGTTATGTGGCATTCCACATACCACTAGAAATGGAATGACATGTAATATACATATAGAATAGTATTATCTAAAAATATATTATAACTCATACCATTATCCTTCAAACAAACTTAGTTCCATTACCCAAACCTGGGGTCTCCAACTTCTCATGGCCATAACTCTCTAACCATGAGGAGTTATGTGACGTTCCACATACCAACGGAAATGGAATGACAAGTACTATCCATATAGGATAGTTTACCTAACAAATTCATTGTTTTTTGTCTCATTATTCCACAATTAAGCATGGGTTCTCTTACTCTGCAAAACATCTTCTTGTGAGGGCTTTCACCATAAGGGGACCACTTTGGAGTTCATCCATATTTACTTATTATCAACCATGACAAGAAAATAATGATTCATATTTATATCAAACAATCTTGGGTCCATTACCCAAACCTTTTTGTTGCATGGCTTTCTTCAAGGGTTGACATCAATGACAACCAACCTTAATCAACAATCTCCCCCTTTGGCATTGATGGAAACACTCTGATGAAATACTAAAATCATATCACTCATGCTCCCCCTGGAACCATGAATTTATCCTCTGTATCTGATAAATTTTCCTCTTTCCTCTGCATCTAATAAATCTCTCCCCCTTTGTCATCAATGTCAAAGGTATCTTTCCATACGGGGTTGCTCCCCCCGACTAAATTGTCCTCTTATGGTGCTTCCTCGTGTACATATAAGACATATAATATAAGCATTCAAAAAGCATTAAAAAAGAATTCATTTTGGAGTAGAAATAACTCCAAGTCTTTGGTGAAGATATACAAAGGCTTCCCGTGGAAGTGGTTTTGTAAAGATTTCTACCACTTGTTCTTTTGTGCCCACATACTCAACTTTGATGTTCTTTTCTACAACATGTTCCCATAGAAAGTGATACTTGATTGGAATGTACTTCGTCTTGGAGTGCATCATCGGGTTTTTTGAGATACTGATGGCACTTGTATTATCACAATATATTGGAATGGGCTCATCATACTCAACCTTTATATCTGTCAAATTTTGTTTCATCCAAAGAACCTGTGTACAACATGTTGTTGCTGCAATATACTATGCCTCGGCTATAGATAGAGATACTGATGATTGTTTCTTTCTTAGCCATGATACCAAACATTCACCTAAGTAGAATGTTGCTCCATTGGTGCTTCGTTAGTCATCAATACAACTTTCCCAATCTACATCTGTGTAGGCAATAAGTGATAGATATTTTCCTTTTGGATACCATAATCCAAACTCTTCTGCTCCTTTGAGATATCTGAAAATCCTCTTTACTGCTAATACATGTGATTCCTTTGGTGTTGCTTGAAATCATGCCACCTGTATAGCTGCTTGCATTACATATAGTATGGATGTTGTCACATATAGTAGGCTTCCAATCATTGACCTGTATTGCCTCTGATCTATAGACTTCGAATCATCATCTTTTCTCAACTTACAACTGGTTTGCATGGGAGTGATAACTAGTTTGCAATCTTCCATTTCGGACCTCTTTAGCATTTCTCTAATATACTTGGTTTGAGAAATAAAAAATCCTCGGTTTATTTGACCTATCTGAAGTTCTAGAAAGAAGGATAGTTCTCCAAGTAACGACATTTCAAATTCATTCTGCAGGTCTTTTGCAAATTTCTAGCTTAACCTATCATCATCACTACCAAAAATAATATCATCAACATAGACTTCAATTAATAAAATATTACCTTGACTTACCTTGATGTAGAGGTTTTTTTCTGCACTTCCTTTTCTTAACCCTGCATGTTTTAGATACTTATCCAGTCTGGAATACCATGCTCTAGGAGCTTGTTTTAGACCATACAAGGCCTTCTTTAATTTACATACATAGTTTGTGTTCTCTAACAATTGAAATCCTTTTGGTTGTTCAATGTAGACTTATTCTTCAAGTTCCCCATTCAGAGAAGATGATTTTATGTCCATATGATATACTTTAACATTTTTTGATTATGCATAAGATAAAAGTAAACGGATTGCTTCCATTCTGGCAACTATGGAAAATGTCTCTTCAAAGTCAATTCCTTCAATCTGTGCATATCCTTTACATACCAATCTAGCTTTGTTCCTTGTAACCTATCCATAATCATTCAATTTATTCCTAAAAAACCATTTTGTGTTTATCACATTCTTATTCTTTAGTATTGGAACCAATTCCCAAGCGTCATTTTTCTCTATTTGATCCAATTCTTCATCCATGGCCTTATTCCAAAATTCATCCTTGCTGGATTCTTCAAAACAGTTTGGTTCAATTGTAGATAAGAGTGTTAGGTTTGTTTGTTCTGGTGAATGGATTTTTCTTCTAGTCTCAACTCCTGCATCTTTGTTTCCAATAATCTGATCTGAAGGATGATTCTTTTGTACTCGTTTGCTGGTGTCTTTGGAGATACTTTATGAACTTGCTCTTCTACTTCTGTCGGATTCTCTTCATCGTCATCTTCCTCTTCTACTTCTTTTTCGTCTTCTTCTTCAAAAAGTTGTTCGATTGATTTGTTTTCTTCTTCCTTTGATTCTGGTCTGCCTGTTTCATCAATTGTTACATTGATGCTTTCCACAACTTTTTTTAATCTTAGATTGTAACACTTGTATGATTTCCTTGTACTTGAGTAACCAACAAGTATTCCTTTGTCCACACGAGAGTCAAAGTTTCCCATTCTTCCATCTTCTCTTTTGATGTATCATTTCCTTCCAAAAACTCTGAAGTGCTTCACATTTGTTGGTCTTCCTTTCCATAGCTCGTATGGAGTTTTGTCAGTGTTGTTTCTGA
>CBVK0100086750.1:0-19771 GCA_900067695.1 Picea abies
CTCTTCCGATCTCACCAATTTGCAGCATACCCAAAAACACTTGGTAGAAAATATATGGTAGCAATAATCAAAGTAACAATGTATTAACTAACAACAAGGAATATAACTGATATTTTTTGTTTATTAACCATCAAATCATAACTAGTACATCAAGAAATAACTCACACATATGTCTTGAAAAACATTGGCATTTGATAATACAACTAAATGGAATAAGAAGGCATTTTTGTAGTTGTAACAACAAATGAAATACCCCACAAATATGATTCTAAGAAGATCTCTGCAACCCGAAATCAACTATCAAAGGAAATTTGGCCTCCCTTGATGAGAACTTAGCCCCTCCATAGTAAAACTCATCCCAACAAATGAGATAACTCACCCCAACCACTAAAATCATATCCCAACAATAGATTACTCATCCTTTATGAGAATGATTTAGCCTCCAAGGGAAAATGGTGACTCCCTCAACAATATGAATCTTCCCAACAACTAGGAAATCAACCCACCAATGGAGAAATGATTGTCCAAGGAGAAATCGACCCTCTTAGCAAGGAACTTGGCCCAACCACCAATATATTCATCCCAACCACAAGAAATTTAGCCTCCAGGAAATATAACTTGGCAAGCCTACACGGGATTCAATCAGCAACAAAGAAATACAAACTCTACCAATCGGGATGTGTCCTTCACAAACCAACAAATAGAAGCAATGGATAAATCATCCTACACAAGAAAGAATATATTTTCTCTAATCCTGAGGTGGTTGAAAAAAGTGTATCAACTCCTTAAAAATGGATGCAAGTGGAAAACCGGGATGGTTTCCCATGAAATGGCTAGGGTCGATCTCTCACCATCGAAACTTGATTAGCTAGGGTGGAATATTTTTCCATCGAAACCAATCCAATACCATGGTTACTCCAAAGCATCAAAGGCTCCAAGAGATCTCTAAATCAAATCAAAATAATCATCAAAATAATGAGAGAATGAGCTCGCATCTTTAATTTATCCCTCCTTTCACCTTTTTGATGAAACTTTTACCTTTTTTGCTGACCTTTTTACCCTCAAGTGACTTAATTTATCTTTATTAAAATCAATTTATTAATTTATTAACCCTTTTACTCCAAAAAGTGTTTTATTTGAATTTAAAGCATTTTTGGGCTTTGGAAGTCACTTTTCATCCTCTCCAACATTTAAATCTCTTTATTCTGGTTCCAACGAGCTATTAAACCAATTTACCCCTCTTATATAATTTATTAAAATGACAACCTTAGTGTAATCCATTATATTATGCTCAATAATACTCTCAAATTATGGGAACGATCAAAATGCAACAAAATCAAAATCTGACTACACGTGAATGATAACGATGATGAAAGATGATAACTGGACCTTTTAAAGCATCATATAACTCCTCCAACCCACATGATCTCACTGATAACCTCAAATTACACCTTTGTTCAAACTGACATAAACCCATAGGGTCATCTCCAATCGCAGAGCAGGGGAATCCAAAAATGGGGAAATTATAGTCCTCGCTTCCCAAAGATTGGTTGTCCTAAAAGAATGCCATCACAACCCTACAATCAATAATCTAAACCAAACTAAAATTGAGAATGATCCCAGGCTCCCAAACCAATGTAGAAGATGTGAATCACCTTCTGCTCAAAGCACTGTCTTGTAAGGTACTAACACAAGAGGCCACATGAACACTACCAATATGTAAAGCAATCATACAGTGCAAAAACTTGATCAAACCTTCAAATAATGGCTTGTATAGGGAACCAACCCAAAGCACGATATGAAGAAACCTCCTGAAAATAAGAAATGGCTCTCCCCTCTCTATCAATAACTGGACTACCAAACCGTGTAATACTAGGGCCCCAAGCTAATCTCATAAAGAAGCTATCATGCTAATGTTTTTCCACTACGATCATAACTGTCTTCACAACATTACCAAATTTAATCCTCCTCTCTTGGAACCCCTAGATGAAATACATGTAAGGGATAAACCCACTACCACAAGTCATATCCTGCCACGACATCTCAATGAAGTCAAAGTCTGCAAATCCACTATCGGAATCAATCTTGGGTATCAAAAAATAAAATATGTCCTACCCTATATAATAATTCTCACCATCACCTCTCATGACATTCCAAAAATGAAATAGACCAATCATTGTCACAATTTTTCCGACCAATATCAAACTTTGAAGCGATCTATAAATCAGATGAATTCTCATATCCCATAACCAAGTTAGAAGTCCACCATCCCCAATACCTATTGAATCATGTTGTTTCAAGTTGATAACCAAAGAGACCAAAATAGACCAAATTTTTTATTCATGTTTTTATATGCAACCATCTGGTGGAAATAAGATATTAGGAGTCAGCTATGTCTGCTAATTTGTCTAGCTCCTACCAAAATGTCCTGAGAAATGTGTTTTCCCGATCATGGTCAATGTACTCAAGAAACCTATGGAACCTAAGTTCCTCCCTAAATAACCACTCTAATATTTGTGACACCTCATACTCCAATGAATTCCATGAAATGTGGTCCCTGCCATGCACCTTCGATAGACCTGTGATAAAATTTGTCGATACACTCTCCAACCTCTATTGTGAAATGAGTATAGACTACCATAATTATGCTAGACAGGTATGCTCTAACTTGTTATTTTTACAATTCATGCACTCCCTCTCTCCACACATCATCCTCGAGGCCCTTACATGAGAACCTCTCTTTGATCTGCTGGTAAGGATGCCCTGCCAAGGATGTATCTTGTATAACCCTCATGATCTCTTCCATAAGTGTGGACTAAGGGACTAATTATATGCTATCTCTATAGTATATTATATCATCCACCACTATGTACCTATCATCATGAATATGACCATCCATCAACTCACATGCAAGAAAATCCTTGGAATATTCCACCAGAAGGTGGTACTTCCAATGAGATGAAATCCCTGTGAGCCAATCCAATGTGTCATGTATCTCCTCTTTATGTGTTTGTACATCCTTCATATTGATCACATGGCCACATGTAAATCATACGTTATTCCAAGATCCATGTCCCTGTCCCGATGATAGTCTGATCGAAGATCAATCTTTAGAGAGTACTCTTTCCCATGCATGGATATTCTCTCCATCATGCCCCATGTCTCATATAACTTCCTCAGATGATCCTCCCATGTCTTGTTGTATATGAGGAGATAATCAAATAACACCAGCATAGACCCTTGTAGTTGTAGTGTGAAGATGGGGTCCATGCGAGATTGAAAGGTGGAAAGTATCTTGGTCCACCCCAATGGCATGACCAAGAACTCATAGTGCCCATAATGACACTCAAATGTAGTATGGTGATATCCCAATCGAAGGTCAATCTTCAAGTAATATGTTTCTCGATGAAGCTCTTCTATCAACTTATTTCCCCTAGACAATCCAAACTCAATGGTATGTTCAAGGTCCCTATCAGGAAGTCTCTCTGAAAGAATCACCCCACAATACCATATTAATGTGTCCACATCCTCAATATATCCATTCCCACAATAAGTGGGTGCATATACCTCCATGATGGATGGTCCACAAGGTATATGCTCAACTCCCCCATCTACAGTTATGACTTGATCCATCAATGGGATCCCCAAGAGAAGTGGCTCATGATATCCAAGATGTAGACTATGTGTATCATTAGAAGTATCTAATCCATACCTATTTTCAAGCCCATGCAAATATGAATGCTTCTCATGTTCGACCATCACAAGAAGCTCCTCCATAAAACCATAAGTACCACTAAAATCCTCATATGTCCTGATAGCCATAGATGACTGATCAACCCTTTTTTTTGTTATCAAAATCCTCAACCCTCTTGGATCAACCCTTTTTTTTGTTATTATGTTTTATGTTTGTTGTTTGGCTTTTCTTTCATAGAGTTTATACAAACAGTTTGCAGCATACCCAAAAGCACTTGGTACAAGATATATGGAAGAAATAATCAAAGTAACAATGCATTATCCAACAACAAGGAATATACCCAATATTTTTTCTTTATTAACCATCAAATCAGAACTAGTACATCAAGAAATAACTCACATAAGTCTTGAAAAACATTTTCATTTGATAATACAACTAAATGGAATATGAAGGCAATTGTTGTAGTTGTAAGAACAAATGAAATACCCCACAAATATGATTCTAAGAAGATCTATACAACTATAAATCAACTTCCAAAGAAAATTCAGCCTCCTTAGATGAGAACTCGGCCCCTCCATAGAAAAACTCAACCCAACAAATTAGATAACTCACACCAACCACTAAAATCGCCTCCCAATAGCAGTTTACTTGGCCTCTATGAGAATGATTTAGCCTTCGAGGTAAAATGGCGAATCCCTCAATAATATGACTCTTCCCAACAACTAGGAAATCGACCCACCAATAGAGAAACGACTGTCCAAGGAGAAATCATCCCTCTTGGCAAGGAACTTGGCCCAACCACCAAGATATTTGGCCCAGTCAAGAGAAATTTGACCTCTAGGAAATATAACTTGGCCAACATGCAATTGATTCAACCAAAAAATAATAAACACAACCTCTACTAACCAGGATGTGTCCTTCACAAACCAATGAATCACAACAATATATAACTCAACATGTACAAGAAGGAATATATTTTCTTTAAACCTCAGGTGGTTGTAAAATGTGGATCAACTCCTTAACAGTGGATGCAAGTGGAAAACCTAGATGGTTCCCCCACCAAATGGCTAGGGTGGATCTCTCACCATCGAAATATGATTAGCTAGGGTGGAATCTTTCACAATCGAAACCAAACCAATACTAGGGTTACTCCAAACCCTCAAAGGCTGCAAGAGAACTCCAAATCAAATCAAAATAATCATCAACATAATGAGAGAATGAGCTCTCATCTTTCTTTTATTCCTTGTTTCACCTTTTTGATAACCCTTTTACCTTGCTGACTGTTTTACCCTTTTACCCTCAAGTAACTTTTTAATTTATCTTTGGTAAAATCATTTTATTAATTTATTAACCCTTTTACTCCAAAAAAAGATTTATTTTACTTTAAATCATTTTTTGTCTCTGGAAGTTACTTTTCATCCTCTCCAACATTTAAATCTCTTCATTCTTGTTCCAACGAATTATTACACCAAGGTAACCCTCTTAGATAATTTAATAAAATGACAACCTTAGTGTAATCCATTAAATTATGTTCAATAATACTGCCAAATTATGGGAATAATTGAAATGCAATGGAATCGAAATCTTACTGTACATGAATGATCCTGATGATGAAACATGATAAGTGGACCTAAAAAAACATCATATAACTCCTCAAAACTCACAAGATCATTGTTAACCTCAAATTACCCCTCTAGCCAGGTTGACTTAAACCCACAGGGTCATCTCCAAACGTAGAGAAAGGGAATCCAAAAATGGGGACATTACATGCAACCATGGTTTTGTGGGTTATTGGTTCCACCATTTTGTCTCACATATAGAGTGGATTTTAAGGGATGCCATCTTTCAACTTTTTCCTTCTATTTTTGTGGGTTATTGGTTTGCCCATTTTGGTCTCACCTACATAGTGGGTTTTGAGATATGTTTTCACACTTTTACCCTTTACTTATGGTGACCTTCTTTCATGATGATCCTATCACTAAATTATAATTTACTCCTTTTGTATACTTCAACTATGATTTTGTGGGTTATTGGATTTTTGTATACCTAATTGTTTATTGAAGACATACTTATATTTGCAACTATAAAAAATTTATTCCTTAAATAATTTGGACATGTAAAGAACCCAAACTAGCAAAAATAAAAATTTTCTTGCTCATACACATCAAAAAAAGATGCTAATTTATCCATGCACATAAAAATGTATATAAAAACCATAATGCATCCATACAAACACATAACAACAAAACTCAAACTAACATTTATACACAACATAAATAATCATTTAATTAAAATAGAAAACTTATCTTTAAATTCTTGAATCGACTGGTTGCATATAGGGGATGATCCTCCCAGCCATATGCTTGTTGTATCCACCCCCGAGCTGAGGCTATGAGTCCACAAGGAGATGACCCTCTTGGCTTTCCACTCTCCATAATTTAGCATCTCAATACCCAGGTTCTACTCCACAACAAACTCCAATGCACCCTCTCTCTCTTTCCTCCTCAACCTGCACAACTCATGGAATGAGATCCCCCTTCACTACACATAGTCCCTTAGGCCTTCCCAATTCCCTCCTGGGCTCTAGTGTAATCGGTTGGCTAGGAAATATCACAACAGGGGACTCTAGGAATTCTGTGTTGTTCTAGGAGTGTTCACACAACCTTCTCAAGGCTCTTGTCATGCCCCATAATATTATTATTAAATACAAATAATAATAATAATAATAATAATAATAATATCAAGAATATAATAATTATCTTTAAAACAGTTATAAAAATTACTTATTATGACCCCCTTTAAATAATTATATAATATTTATACTTAAAGGGAATCATAATAAGTAATTATTATAATTGTTTTAAAGAGAATTATTATATTCCTGATATTATTATTATTATTATTTATATTTAAAAATAACACATGTGGTTTCATTTTGATAAAATATATCTTGATAAATATGCGTTGAGCTGATTATGATATTCATGATGATTGTTGCCCATAGACCCATTTTGGAGAAAAGCACGGCATGGGAGAAATGCAACTCACGGGAAAAGCAACACGTGGAAAGAAAATGCGCATGCAGAGGAGGAAAGCATGTGAGGTGCGCATGCAAGAAGATCTAACCATGCTAGGGTTATGGTTTTTGTAAGAGGATGTAATGGTTGGTAAGCCAAAAACATGTATAAATAGGTACCTAGGAGGTCTAGGTCGAGGTTGTTGTTCAAAGACTATTATTGGTTTTGGTTCAGAATGTCTGTAAAATATGATCTCATTTTGTAAATTGTTGAGCTGAGGAGAGGAAATAAGATATATCTTGAGGGTTAGATCACATGCTAAGGATCCTAGTGTGATCTATTCCGCCTCAGTGTAGATATCGAACCATTTGATGGAGAGTTGTAATGCGCACGACATTGTCGTTTCGGAAACACCATAATAAAAGAGAAGAGCAGCTAAATATTTGTGGATGTAGCTTAGGAGGGGTTGAACCACTGTAGATCATATGTCATGTGATTGAATATCGTGTGTTTCCTTTACTGTCAATGATTAGATGTTAGACAAATGCATGAATGACTTAGTTAGATCTGCTAATTTACATGCATGAATAATAATGACATAATATTCAATATAAGTTAAATGTTAGAGTAAGAAAATGAAGATCATAGAGTGTAATCCCAAATCCCCACTCATTCCCAAGCTGAAAGCACCTGAGCATTGTAGCCACCCATAAGGACTATCTCAGGTGAGACTGTGCAGTGCATTTTGTGCATTCTGTTGCCTTCTGGTTTACTAGGAGGGTCGATATTTTTAGGGGGTTTTTGTTGGAAACCATAGTAGATTTGAACCTGAGTCATCCCAAGAATGGTAGTTAGAGGTAATAACAACCAACAAATGGTTTTGTTGTTGGTTGAAATTGCATGGGATTGAGTGAGAGGGATCTGCGAAAGAATTGCGCAGAAAATGGCAGTATAGAGAGGGATGTTCAGACAGTGGAATCCAACGAAGGTGGAGATCGAAATATGGCTAAAAATAAAGGACCTGAAATTTGTGTAGAAAGACAACAAAAACCTTAAAATAACACCGTGCAAATATATGGACAAGTATGTGTTTATAGACCTACATGAGGTGTTTTTTTGTGATTTCTCGCATGTATTGTAGGAGTGGCTGTTGAGGATGAAAGATAATCATCCTACAAATCGGATCAGAAATGTCGAGTGTAACCCTGTAGAGATCACGTAGTTACAACAAGTAGACAAAAAATTCACACGTGCAATGGATTTCTGGTTAGATAGTATTGTCAGAGGCTTTATCACACAATTTGCAGTAGATATCGTGAAGTCTTATAGCACAATAGAGAAAGAGTTCTTGAAGGGACCTAGAGGTAGGTATATCATATTGATGTATACTTCCATCAAGATTTTACTGTTAACAAAGGTGTAATGACAATGGCATCAGACAACTAAACCTATCTGCATGCATGGGGGAAGGGGAGAAGTAATTACTAGAGCTAGAAGGATGGAGGGAGAAATGGAGAAGGGAAAGAAGGAGTCCATGGAACCAATCATGATGGGGGACGATCAGATCAAGAAGATAATGGAAACAACTGGAAATATGCGCAGTGGATCACCCTACCAATATAATATGAATAATAAAAAGAGAGCCATAGCTGAGAGAGAGGGCTTGGCAAGTGATGAATAAGAGGTAGTGGATCTTCGTGTTGTGGAGCAGATTGAGGAAATCTTGCATGAAACATATGAAAAGAAGACAAGCGGTCCAAGGGAAGGAACCGAAGGCAGAACTCCCATCCGTGTTAGTGTCAGTGTGGAACCCATAAACCTAGGTGCGAATAATACACCAATAGAACACCACCATTTAGACAACCAAATTTCAGGGGAAGGAATACAGAAGGAAGTACATCTATTCAAGGAGCAACAAATAGAGGAGACTGTTCAGGAAGTATTATTCAAGTATCTACACCATGCAGAGGTAGTAGTTCATCATTCAGGATGGCAAGACATGATCCCACCATTAGGTTACCAGAGTTCAAGGGAGAAGCATCTGAGGACCCTGCAAAGCACTTGTTCATCTGTGAGAAGATACTGGAAGAAAAAAAGATCACAGATGTTGATACAAAACTTGTGTAGTTAGCTATCACACTAAGAGACCACACACTGGATTGGTACATGAGCTTAGCTGCAAACAATCCACCAGGAACAACCAAAACTATTGTAGATATCAAGAAGTTGTTGATAAATGAAATCCAGAAGCCTAGCTCAGAGGATCAGTACATGAATGAGATGATAGATATTAGACAGAAACCAAGAGAATCTATGTGGAAGATTGACCAGAGATTCAAACGATTGAAGGAAAAGATGAAGTATGTCATGACAAATATGCAGGATAGACATCTATTTTTGAATTCCCTGCTACCACACTTGAAATAACCTTTGAGGCAACAAAAGTTTCAAACTCAGACAGAGGCTCTACAAGAAGCCTTACAACTAGAAGAGAACCAATATCATAAGACAGATCCAACAATAGAGGATTTGAAGGGGGATTTGAAGAATTTAACATTTCAACTGAACCAAAACAAGGGTAAGGAAAAAAGAAAAGTTGTTTGGTGCACCGCATGTAGGACAGAGGGACACCACAATAATGAATGCCCAAATTTCATGCAATACATGGAAATAGGACTACCAAACCCTTTTCCATTAGGAGGACTATGGTTTGAGATCTGTAATACATAGAGGAATGATCCATATAATTGTCCAATGATGCAAAATAACCAGACAATGCCTAAGAGTTCATACTACAACTTTTGAAAATTAATTGGCCATGATGACAAACATTGTAGGACAATGGATCTGATGAGGGAAAGAACATCAGACACCTATAGGGTGTAGGAAGAAATGATGACATGTCAAGTTGCACCACATTTTAACCAAGTACCATCCCCATATAACATTGCTCAGCAACAGTAGTATAACACTGTGCAACATCAATATAACATTCTGCAGCCATAGTAAAATACTGTGCAACCACAGTATAATCAGGTACCTCAGTACAACACACCACAAGGAGATCGATCTAGATACAAAGGTGGAGGAAGAGGTTGAGGAGGCTTTGGAAGAGGTAAAGGAACGATGGTATGTCATAACTTCCAACACCCATGACACTATGCAAGAGAATGTCCACTTCCACCTGCCACATGTATCTATTGTTGTGCATTAGATCATGACACAAAAGACTATTTGACACTATTAGGGAAGATTCGGGAAAAGAGAAATAAGAAAATTAGAATGTTCAATGGATTTCTGCAAAAGTGAGGGATGATGGAAGAAATATCAACATAGTTATGCGCGGAGGAGCTAATACAGGAGATGACAAAGTACGACAAGATATAGCACAAAACCAATGGGTGAAGAAGAATAATGAACCACTGAAACAGTTCGATGTAGGGAAAGAAAAATAAATATTCAAGGAGGCAAGACAGAAGTTCCTCAAGCAAGATATTGCATCAGCATCAACCGTGCAACACACTTAGAAGGTACTAATGTACGCAATATCTTCATCAGTGGACCACAACCATGAAGCACAACCTTTTGGACAAGTAAATACCATAAAAGATTTTCTGCAATCCTATGTTAAACTACTAAATCATCCATCATCTGTTAAAGTATTACAAAATATTGTAGAAATATGTAACACAGATGTAGAGGGAAAGCTAGAGAAGAAAATAGTTAATCACTTGCAAACAAGGAGGAGGACAAGCAGAGAATTCAGACTAAATACCAACATTGTAGATTTCAACATGGGGGATATTATACTGGACTTAGGCTCTAAAGTAAATGTGTTACTCAAGAAGACATGGAAATGTATGGGGGAGCCCACATTAGGCTACTCACCTGTCCAGTTGAAACTAGCAAATCAACACAGAGTTCTGCCAATTATAAGATTGAAGGGTGTGACATTAGATCTGGATGGAATGCACATTAAAGTTGATTTTGAAGTGATAGAAATAGTGGATGGCACAACACCTTATCCAACATTGCTTGGCTTGGATTGGGCATTTGAAAACCAGGCCATAATCAATTTGAATACAATGAATATGAAATTCAAGTCAGGAGAATACAGATTCATTATGCCACTAGAACCATCAGAAGGAGAAAGGTTTGTAGAACCGACTTGCTTAGACCTTGAGGAAATCAACCAATTATAGATAACCACTACACGTGAAGAATATTATGAGAATCAAATTGCAGATGGGATACTCAGTTGGAGAAGAATCACATCATGTGCTTCAGACTCATATACAGGGTTGGAGAATTGGCAATAGAGATTACATGAAGTGTCCACAATAAGGTACGCAAGAATAGACTGCGTAGTAAGATGGGTGGGTACAAAAATCAGAGAACCTCCTAGTTTCTATGGCATCAAGATTTAGAATAATTCCTAACAAGATACAAACATGAGGTGTTGGAAATTCATAGGCTATTATCTTTGGACATAGAACTCAAGGAAACACCTGCAAGATGGTGGAGTGCACACAAACAAACAGTTAAGGATGAATATCAATGCAAACAGATACTGCACATTAGATTTGACATAGAGCAAAAGAGAAGAGTGATGGAGAGATATTATGGATAAGGGTCACCACTAGAAAATTTGGAGAAGTGTAGAAAACTATGGATGTTGACACCACCAGAAGAATGGCCTCATCATTTTATTCATACACTAGAAGGAATTCCAGAAAACTGGTATGTAGACTAGGAACTGCGTAGAGGCACTGCAGAATGTACAACACTGCAAAATAATTTTGTGGTAACTTTCTCATTTGAACATGAGAACCCCAACATGGATTTAGCGCTCAAGAATATAAGAGGGGCAATATTCATCCAGGAACCAAAGGTGATACTCATACCAAAATACCAACAAAAAAATAGAAAAACAATGAAATAACTATTGTGATGTCATCATGTGCAGGAAGAAGCTCCAGATGAAGATGACCTGCACAATATCTAAATTATAGAAATTGAAGGATAAAGAGAGGTGGAAGGCCCATCTCTGGAATCAAAAGTAGTTTTTTCGCCAATCAAGGTGAAGAAAGTAAATATTGGGACAAATGATAATCCCAAAATGGCTAGTATTGGAGACTACTGGGATGAACAAATAGTAGAAAGAATAACAGAATTATTACGTGAATATAGTGACCTATTCCCAACAACCTTTACAGAGATGAAATGCATAGTAGGAGATCTAGGAGAGATGAAGATACCTCTCAAACCTAAGGCTATATGTTTTAGACAAAGACCGTATAGACTAAATCCAATTTATAAACATAAGGTCAAAGAAGAAATTGACAAAATGTTAGAAGCCGGTATCATAGAACTAGTGGAGGAGTCAGAATGGATAAGCCCTATGGTAGTGTAGGAAAAGAAACAAGGAGGAATAAGGATCTGTGTAAATCTTAGGAAATTTAATGATGATTGCCTACATCATTCTTTTCCCACCCCTTTCAAAGATGAGGTATTAGAGAATGTGGAAGGCCAAGAAGCATACTCATTCACAGATGGATTCTCAGGTTACCAACAAATCAAGATAGCTCCTGAAGACATTTACAATATCACTTTTTCCATAGAATGGGGATCCTACCAATACACAATCATGCCTTTTGTGTTGAAGAATGCACCAACCATATTCTCAAGGGTAGTCATAGCTTCTTTCAAAGAATTCATCCATTAATTTTTAGAAGTATACCTGGATGATTAGATAGTATAAAGTCTATTGAAGGACCATGTAGGGGTGTTAAGGATAATGTTTGAAAGATGCAGACAGTGTCAAATATCATTAAATATCAAGAAGTGAATCTTTGGGAAACCTTTTAGAATGCTATTGGGACACATAGTGTGCAAACAAGGTTTGCTAGAAGATCCTTCCAAGATTGCAGTGATTGTTAATTTATCACCACTGAAATCAGTGTGCCAGTTGAGAGAAACATTGGGCCACACAGGACTACATGAAATTCATAAAAGGATATGCACATATCATTGCGCCGGTGGAGAAATTGCTGAAGAAAGATAGTAAATTACAGTGGAATGAGGATTTTCAACAAGGATTGGACACCTTGAAAGAGAAGATGGTAACAACACCTATTCTGGTATTTCCATATTGGGAGAAGACATTTCATGTGCATGTAGATGCATCAGCCATAACACTTGGAGCTATTATGGTGCAGCTAGGAGAAACAGAGTTAGACCATCCTATAGCATTTGCAAGAAGAAAATTGTCAGAGTCATAGTAGAACTACAATACTACAGAAAGATAAGGCCTAGCAATGGTATATGTACTGCAAAAGTTCAGATGCTATCTAGTTGGGAAACACTTTAAAATGTTCACAAATCATACTTCCCTCAAATACCTAGTCAAGAAGCCAGTGTTGGGGAGGAACATATGTAGATGGTTACTTTTATTTCAGGAATTTCACTTTGAAGTGATAATAAAACTAGGGAAGTTGAAAGTAGGACCTAATCACCTGTCAAGGATCACCAATGGAAAGGAACCTACAAATTTAGAGGACAACTTCCCTGATGCACAGTTATCTTTAGTCCAAGTAGTTGATAAATATTTTGTTGACATCATTGAATACTTGAGTACAAGTACTGTGCCACAAGAATTCAACACTGTGCAGAAGAAAAATATGGTAGTAAGAGCTGTAGACTATATATTTATTGTAGGAAACCTATACAATATGGGCACAAACAAAATTCTGATAAGATGTGTCCTAGAACATGAGAGGCCTAGTATTTTAGCATAGGCTCATCAGGGAATAGATGGCAGAAATTATGCAGGAAAATATACCATGCATAAGGTATTGCACATAGGACTATGGTGTCCAACCATTCACAGAGATGCAAAGGAATACTTTCAGAGATGTGATGTATGTCAGAGGGTTGGTAAACCTAATAGATGGGATGAGATGTCCCTAAGACCACAAGTAACCTTGAAAGTATTCGAAAAATGGGAAATAGACTTTGTGGGACCAATTAATCCACCAAAAAAGAGGTCAAGAGAAAGGTATATCATTACTGTGACAGAGTACTTAACAAGATAGGAAGAAGCAACGCCAATAAAATATTACAGTGTAGAGACAACAACACACTTCCTGTTTGAGCAAGTGATTACTAGATTTGGATGCCCAAGTATTTTGATGGGTGACCAAGGAACTCACTTCATCAATAGTACTATCAAGGCTATGACTAAGGAGTTTGAAGTATATCATCAAAAGAGTACACCATATCACCTTCAAGCAAATGGAACACTGGAAGCCTTTAATAAGATCTTAGAGAATGCTTTGAAAAATATATGCAATGTCAACAGGGATGATTGGGATTTGAAGATACCAACAATATTATGGGCATACAAGAATACATGAAAAAAGTTGACAGGACAAACACCATTCAAATTGGTGTATGGAAAAGAAGTAGTGGTGCCATTAGAATTCTTGGAACAGATCTTGCACGTAGCAACAATCACCAACATGAAAAAATGAGGTGCAGTAAAACAATGGAGATGGAAGAAGATAGGATCATATAAGGATTCCACCAAGAAGTATAAAAAGAAAGAGATAAATATTGGCAAGACATACATATCAAGAGGGAGAGTTTCAAGGAGGGAGACCTAGTCTTGGTGTATGACAGTAAATTTTTTCAGAATCCAGGGAAATTCAGAATACATTGGTTGGGACCATACGAAGTGAAGACTGTCACAGATGGGGGATCTATACAATTCAAAGATTTGGGAGGCACAAAATTGAGAGGAATGATCAATGCGATTCTATTAAAACTGTATAGGGACAATCAACCTCCTAGTGCTTAGAAAGATATAATGAATTAAGAAGATATGTACATAGTGTATTATAGTATAAGTTAATAGAGATAAAAGGAGAAAAATACATAAGAAGAGGAAAAAGAAGAAAATCCACAAAATAAAAACATATCGATGTGCATGGAAGGTTTTCATAGACTAGAATAGTGTGTTGTAAGAAAATCAGGGATGGAAAACACTGTGTGCAGGAGAGTAGTTAACAGGTAAAAAGGCACAGTGTGCATGAAACACAACAAAAAGTGAAAAATTGAAAATTGTCATTGTGGCACAACTGTCACTTCTCTGCCCCACTATAAAGTCCGAAAAGGGGGGGAATGCAACCCATTGTGTTATTTTCTAAGGAGAAGAACATAGAGCCAAGTGGAAGAGTTATAGAGTGAAAATTTGTTCTATCCTCTGTCGATTTGGAAGTTAGTAATATGGATTTTCTCACCATGTCACCGTCAAGAGTTGGAACGTCAAGCAGAACCGGACAAAACACACAGAGTAGCACTCGGGTGCCACAAAATGGAACAAACGAGATGTCCATAGTGGTGGATGTGGATGAAATCCACACACCGAAGTATGATTCGACCACAATGCATGTGGAGGAGGATCAGGATCTTGATCCTCCAGAAGAGGATGTCGAACGAACGTAATCCAACGCATCCAGGGGGAAAGGGCAAAAAAAAGAAGAATAGGATAGGGTTCGACGTAGCAAGGCCTAGAAATTGAAGAGAAGTAGAGAACACAACATCAGTACACACCAGCAGTTGGGGTATCATCCCCATAAGCAAGAAAGAAGGTGCGAGCAGAAAGAAGTACGTAGGTTGTACAACGCACATAAGAAAAACTAGTCGTGGTAATGTCGAAGATCCCTAAAGGTGTAAAGGCGAATGACGAGATGGTAGGAGGGGTTAATGGCCTCAAATACTCTGAATGGTGTGTCTGATGCCATAAATTTTCTAGATTTGGCAGCACATAGCTATATGGAGAGCAGAGGATAAGGCCCATCAGGTGCACCACTGTTGGAGCTTGCGTAGTGGATCCTAGGACTGTACAATAGTGACATAATGAACCTACTATACATACCGCACTTTGGGAATGATAAACACATAAACACATGTGTAAAGAATCTCCTAACGAGGGTGCATAGAGGCATCTTATCGATGGACATGCTAGTTCCTATCAATGTTGATCTCATCGCAGTAATTATAGGGCTACCCGTAGGTGGGGAGAAGCCAGAACAATACCTAGAAGATAAAACTAAGGAGAAATCCATCTCAAATGAGATTAAAGAAAAGTATGGTGTAGAGAGGGGCAATAGAGGTATCATGATCAACGACATCAATGATCTTGCAACACGATTTGAAACATGACTATTGGGTTGAAAATTAATGTGCAAGTGTAGAAAGGAAGAAGTACCTGCAAGAGTAGTAGTAGTTGTAGCGCAATGTGCGAAGGGGAGCTCGATGAGCTGGGCCCCTTATCTACTAAACTCATTACTTGAAAACTAAAAGGACACACAAGACTGGGGCTCTTATTTCCACTATTCGTGGTTACTCATCCTCATTGCACTTATGGGGTGGTAGGAACCCACATACAGTTTGTTCCTTTCAAGGACAGAAAAATGTGGCACAACACGCTACACATCCCTTTATAGTACAATTGATCCCAAGAAGAAAAAACTTAACAATGACGTATTCAAGCTATACCTGACAGAGATCCAAAATAGATTCAAAGATACATGGAGGATTCCCACAAAAAATGTCCAGGAGTTTGGGAAAATAGAAAAATTCTAGGAATAGCGCCATAGTATGTGGCTACAAGCAAAGAGGGATCCAACCAAGAAGTGACTGCATATGAAGTACTGTGTAACAATGCAGAACATCCAGATGGAGGTCTAGTAATGGCTTGAGAAGTGGAGAACACCAACAATCCCAAGGACGTTTCCAGGGGAACAAACAAGGACACAGGACAGAACAGTACCTACATAGCAGACAGACACAAATGACACAAGAAAAAAAAAAACACGACACAGGGCCAAGAAGGGGATAGCAGTCCCATACATAAGAAAACTAGAACAAAGAATAAATCCCAATGTGGCTCTACACAGGGACCACCGCACACAGAGCAGAAAACAAGACAAACAACAGAATGAGTGTGTGTGGAATACAGGCAGACGAAGACACAATAAATATCGATGGAAGAAGGAGAAGGGTAGGATACATGCATGGATACATATATTCCAGAAGCATATGAACCATCAGAGGCCCAAAGGAAGAGAATAGGGGAGTAAGCAAGCATCTCCAAAAATAAGATCAAGGTCCAAAAGAAACCCATGGTGACATCATTGACGACAAACAATGTGGATTTGATAACCACGATAGTGGAAGATCGACTGTCAGAGGTGTGGGAAAATGTCGAAAATCATAGAGCTTCAATTTTGGAGAAAATACAAGAGGTGAAAAATATGTTGGAGCAGTTGAAGGTTAGGGCATAGCATAAACAATAGAAGAAGACAACGCCAACTAAATAAGGGGCACCAATGGGAGAGACAGTGCATATCACGACACAGGGGAGCATAAACTTCCTAATTATTCCCAAAATGTTGTTTATAGATGAGGAGACAACACAGAGGACCCTGAAGGAAATTAATATGTTGGACTTGGAGTTTCCCAATATTCTAACCAAAGAATTGTACAAATTACAAGTGAGCATCGTGGAGGAGATTCAGTCCAGAGCAAGGTCTGGCATGACAAACTTACAATTGGCGCAGGAAGACAACACCTCACTGAAGGAGGCACTTAGCCAGGAAGGGTAGGAGAAAAATATGGTGCGGAAGAAGGTGGATGAAATGGAAAACCAAGTCCATGTAGTATTCCAAGCCACCTCGGATGGTGAAGGAGTACATGGAGTGTCTGTGCAAGAGAAAATGTAGAAGATAGTGCAGATGCTACAACACTACAAGGACCAGATCAAAGAACTGGAGGAGCACACATTTCCCACAACTCCTCCAGAAATCAGAGCACAAAGAGAGCAGGATGTGACAGATTTTGTAGAAAACATCACACAGAACATACATAGGATGATAGAACTGCTGGAGAATAGTGCCCAGCTATGGATACAACTTTTAGAGGATGGGAGCTTATAGGAGCTGTGGAGGAAGGAGGAAAAACTACATGTATCCATAGAAGATGTCAAACCGCGATAGAGAATGATGTCATTGCTAGAAAAGATCAAGACTGTCATGAAGATGAAGACTTTAAAGGCAGAGGAAAAGGCAGTACAAGAGCAGAATACGGCGCGACCGGCTTAGTTGGATCCCCTACAAGAAAATGAAGAGAAGCTGGTCGTCGAGATCAAAGCAACAAAATTGAATGTAGAGTAAAAAGGTGTTAAGCCCTAAACAGTGGCTCATTACCCCTTAATTGGGGCATATTACATTAGTAATGTTATTTTATTTATGTCGGATTTAGTCCATCAGTTGTAATTATACCTCCTAGTCTCCTATATATACCAAGGAAACATTTTCATTTGGAATCATCTTGTATTTGAACATTTATGTGGGCACAAGGAGGTTTCCCCCTCGAAGAGGCTTATTACTTGAATTTCTCTCTTTTTCAAGGTGTTGAGTACTTATTCTGAGGTTTTTCTATGCTATATTGATATTTGGTTCCTAACATATGGTATCAGAGCTCAAGGTCTTGGGGTTTCACTGCTACATCTGAGACACCTCAGAATTTTATGTATAATTTGTTTTCTACAATGATTCATAAGGAATGACTTGGAGGGTATTTATTAGACAGATCAAGGTACGTTGGGTTAAAATTTCATCTCCTAAGGCCTTATACTTTTGGAGATACATCCTTTCTAAGATAGGGTTCTGGAATCATCTTGAATTGAGTCTTTGTGGAATTTTCGCTATAAATTTTTTTTTGTAACGTTTCAGACCCTGAAATCTGGAAGATATTCAAATAAATTAGTAAGTTATCTGTGGTAACAATTTCAGCTTCTGGTTCATCTTACATTTGTATATACACCCTGTGGAAGATAGGGTATCTGACTAGTCCTATTGACTAGTCTCAAGCATGTGTTCCGGGTAAAAAAATCATAACTTGTTCCTAGAGTATCCAAATTGAGCGAGACTAATTGCATTGGATAGTGGACAACCCATAGTAGTTTTGGTATGATTTTCAGAATTTATATCAATTATTTTGTGTGGGGAACGCTATACAAGTGAGATCTCTTAGAAAGGAAACAAATCATCAAGTTGTGGGGAAGTTACTGTAAATTCCACTTGGCACATCCAATTTTGATCAAACCTATGGTATTACAGAGAATAAATATCAGAGACCTACAAAAAATAAAATTTCATACTCAGAAGGGCTGAAATTTTGGAGATATAATAAAAGGAAGATTGTCTAGCAGGACCACCTCAAATCAAGGTTTAAAGTGATACTTGGCCAACATGCCACCAAAAAAGGGAACTTCTACACCAAATAATCCTCCAAACAATCCTACTTGGACTCTATATGAAGGTGAAGAAATGCGTAGGGACATAAATTATTTACAAAAGAAGACAATAAAAAAAGATGAACTACAAGAGATGGAAGCTAAGTTGGAGGCAATAAATACTAAGATGGATGGTTTAAAAGGGGAGATCATGGAAGGATTGAAAATTTTCCTAATAGAGAGGACACCTGAAAGTGAAAATGTATCCCATGAAATTCATGATGAGGACACAAGGAAGGTGAATCAAGAATGGAGAAATTCCAACTTTGGGTTGAAAACCAACCATGTTCCTAATATTGATATGATGAAGTTTGATGGAAAGGACCCTATCACATGGATACTTCAAATGGAGCAATTCGTTGATATACATAATGTGCCACATACATAAAAGGTGCAAATTGCTTATTTATATTTAGAACCCAATCAATTTGTATGGTATCAATGGCTTTGTTCTCGTAAATCACTCGTCACTTGGACAATTTTCACGGAAGAAATGATAGCACACTATGAGTATACAAGGAGCAATAACTTCTTTATCCAATTGATAAATCTCAAGCAAAAGGGTTCAGTTACAGAGCACATTGAGAACTTCCAAAGATTGAATATAAAGGTAACAAATATTCCAGATGAGCACTTGATTGATGTATTGATAGGAACTTTAAAGGATAACATTCAACATGAGGTTCGCCTTTGGGAACC